>PKMM01021364.1:357831-419870 GCA_002933915.1 Eutrema heterophyllum
ATTCATGCCTACCATCGAAAACTTCATCAACATGGTTATCCATTGGGCTATCCACAGCTGCATATTCGTTACGTGTTACATTCTCACAATCCTCATTACCAATATTTCCAGTATCAACATTCTGTATCACCTCTTCAATAATCGTCTCGTTCACTTGTTCTGCTGTTCCACATGCTCTGAAAATAGTAAGGATGCCAGCATTATCTACATCATCAACTCTTAAAACCAGCTGCCCATAGTTCAAGCCAAATGAACTTCCTTCCGCTCTTGAAAGTTGGTCGACCCTCTGATTTGTTTCCAAATCCTTGATTATCTCCACATGCAAAACAGGTTTAAGTCCCTCTGTATCCGATGACGTTAGATAAACAAAAACGTCCTCGTTATCTACAATATATGACTCTCTTCGAGCTTTAGATAGACTGTAACTCAATTTCAGCTTCGCCGCGGTTTCATCTATCGCAATCTTCTTGCATATCTTTTCTACTAACAACGAATAAGTAATCTCCTCCAACGATGAGGTCTTAAGCGATATAGCGTATACAGAATTTCCTGAAATCCATTCATGCTCTTCTGAATAGTACCCTCCATAATCAAAATGTACGTTTGTGTGGGTGCTCTTCATCGCCTCCTGGAAATAGAATAAAATAAAACACAATTCGAATTACACAAGTTGTCACAGTAATACCATTTCTATCACTTAGCATATATCTCTTAGTTGTATCATGTGTACCACTTGTCCTATATCTCTTAGTTGTACCATTTGTATTAGTTGTCATATATATCTTAGTTGTACCAGTTGTCTTATATCTACTAGTTGTACCATGTGTACCACTTGTCTTATATCTCTTAGTTGTACCATTTGTATCAGTTGTCATATATCACTTAGTTGTACCAGTTGTCCTATGTCTACTAGTTGTACCATGTGTACCACTTGTCTTATATCTCTTAGTTGTACCATTTGTACCAGTTGTCCTATATATTTTAGTTGTACCATGTGTACCAGTTGTCCTATTTCACCCCCAATCGAGTCGATTCTTCCGATTCTCTAATCTACCTAAGATTCAACACGATTCAACAACACGATTCGAGACATTACCAATGCAGATAACTAATCGTGATTATCAACCGAATGAATGTGCATACCTAAACAAGTAATTGTAATTACATATCAAATCCCTAAAATTAGTTTGAATCCCTAAATTTACCATGAATGGAGAAGAAATAAGAGCTTACCCAGTTTCACCAATGGCGAAGGAGAGACGAGAAGAAATCGACTGCAGAATGACGACGCCGGAGGCGACGGCCGGCGAGAAGGGCGGAGCTGAACGACGACGCCGCCGTCGAGGAAATATGCGCAGCGCACAGCTCGCCTTTTTTTTCTCGATTTGGATTTGATTTTTTTTGTTTTAATTAAATCCACATATTTTCAGTAAGGTTAAAATGGGCATTTCACAATATAAGTGGCAGACTGATAAAAAAGTGGCATGGTTGGTTATTTTTTTTTCAGAAAGTGGCAAATAAGATCGGTACTCTAAAAAACGCCGGTGAAAAGAGACGTAAAGGATGGAAAGTAAGTGAGAGAAAGTAGAGAAAAAGTGCGATTTTTAGTGCGATTCCTCGAGGGAAGTCAAGTCTTGAAGGATGGAAAGTAAGTGAGAAAAAGTAATTAAGTCAGGAAATCTGCCCAAGATTCTTCGAGGGAAATCAAGTCTTGAAGGATGAGGCTCTTAAGGTCGTGGTAGACGAATCGGTAATTATGTCAGGGTCAGTGTTTTCGATGGCGGAGAGCTCGGGTATATCTTCAACGCTCGACGGAGTGATAGTTGTGTCGGAGGAAAAAACTGTTTTGGGTGCTGCTGCGCTCGGGATCTCTATTTCGAGTGAGATTGCAAAGAAGGATTCTGGAAAAGCAACTACTATGGAAGACTCCTCTGTTCAAGCAGATGTCTCTAATGTCGTTGTGCCGCCATCTGCACCGGTTGCCTCCAACCGGCAAAAGGTCAAGACATCGCAGGATTCGGAGAACTCTCCTCGTTCGCCTGCTCTGCTCAATGCTCCATCAGCTTCATCGTGGGCAAATATCGTTCAAAAAAGGAATACTCTGTCGAAATATGATGTTCACTTTTCACTAAAAGATGGTAAGGAATCAGTGGAAGTTCCTCCGGAAATTTGTGAGGCTGCACCTCTTTAGGACGACTTCATAATAGGTCGTTTCCTAGCCGGAGCTCCCCATGTAGCAAAGATTCACATGATTGTTAACAAAATCTGGTCTCTAGGAGACAAATCGCAGAAGATTGACGTTCACGTCATCAACAACTTCGCGGTTAAATTCAAAATCACCAATCCGATCCTTCGTTCCAGAGTCTTACGCATGGGCATGTGGAATATTGCTGAAATCACAATGGTAGTATCAAAGTGGTCTCCAATCACACAAGATCCAGAACCGGAAGTGAAGTCGGTTCCTCTTTGGGCCCATCTCAAAAACGTTCCACCGAGTATGTTTTCTTGGGAAGGACTCAACTTTATAACAAGCGCAGTTGGTACTCCAAAACGTCTCCATCTGGAAACGGAAACATGTTCCAATCTAGAGATGGCTAAGGTTTTTGTTGAGGCGGATTTAACAAAGGTACTTCCTACAACTATCAACTACCAATTCCAAGAAGGAGGGGAATCAGACGTGGAGTTCAGTTACCCTTGGTTACCACCTAAGTGTTCCAACTGTGGGAAGTGGGGACATCTCCACACAATTTGTGTCGTGAATTCAGGCTTTGTGCCTAAAGTAATTGCGGCGAACAGTGGTACAAGCCAAAATGAAAAGAAGAGTGAAAAAACAGAGCAGGTCGTCAAAGAGAGTGTTGAGGAGCCAAAGCCTCTGGTGATAACAGAAACAGAACTTGTTGTGGCAAATGAGGAAAAATCCCAACAGGTTGAAAAGTTTGGTCCGAGGTCTCTCCAGCGAAAGCTAGCAGAAACTCGAGGAAAAAAAAACCAAAAATTAGAGTTTGGGCAAGTTAAAATATTGACACACTCCCATTTCGAAGTGTTAGACAACGCTGGTGAAGAGGGCGAGCTACTCAATGATGAGAAAACCGATAGATAGGCTGAAGAGGAAGAGAAGGAAGATGTATCTCCTCTTGAATCCTCATCTCGCGACTCATGTCAAATGGTTGGCGGAAAGAACAACAAAAATTTCCAGAAAAAGCAGGAAGGAACGAGTATCAGAGAATCTTTGCCTCGTAGCTCAAAGAACGACCACAAATATCTTTCCTCTACAAAGTCTCAACGAGCTAGGGATATCCCTGGTATTGGAGGGAAGAAAACTACCAATAAACTCCATTAATGTCGAGTTTATTCTAGAACATTCGCGGTTTCAACAAGTCAACTAAGCATAATGTGGTCCTAAGTTGGATGAAAAATTTCTCTATGCAATTTGGGTGTATCCTGGAAACGCGAGTTCGAGAGAATAAATCGAAGAAGATTATGGATTCAGTTTTTCGAGACTGGTCTATTCTATCAAACTACGAGTACAGTGGGTTGGGTCGTATTTGGGTGATGTGGAAGGAAGGCGTACGGCTCACACCAATGTTTAAAAGTGGGCAAATAATCACTTGCTCGGTTCAGCTGCAAAATAGAGAGGACGAATTCCTGTGTTCTTTCATCTATGCTTCGAACTTCCCCGAGGAGCGCCGCTTATTATGGGAAGATTTAAAATCTCATTACAGCTCACCAATCTTTAAGAATAAGGCTTGGATCATTTATGGAGATTTCAATGAGATCCTATCGGGTTCTGATCATTCCGGGTATAATTCTCATCCAGCTCTCTCGCAAGGAACAAGGGATTTTCAAGACGTGGTTAGCTTCTGCTCTCTCCTGGACCTGGGGTTTAATGGTCCACACCTTACTTGGTGCAACAAACGCGATGAAGGTCTAATATGCAAAAAATTAGACAAGGTTCTTGTCAATGAGGAATAGCTCTAGGTTTATCCGAGATCTTATAGCATTTTTGAGGCTGTAGGGTGTTCGGATCACCTCCGATGTCGTATTCATTTGGACAATAATGAGCATGCGGTGAGAAAGCCTTTTAATTTTGTGAATGCAATGGTGGATTTCCCAAGTTTTAAGCACCTTATAGAAGACTACTGGGCTAGAACATAAGACTTGTTTCACTCAACCTCGGCTATGTTTCGCTTCCCAAAGAAGCTGAAAGCTCTTAAACTTCTACTCTGTGAATTACAAAGAAAAGAAATCGGTGACATAACCCGANAACGCTCCATCAGCTTCATCGTGGGCAAATATTGTTCAAAAAAGGAATACTCTGTCGAAATATGATGTTCACTTTTCACTAAAAGATGGTAAGGAATCAGTGGAAGTTCCTCGGGAAATTTGTGAGGCTGCACCTCTTTAGGGCGACTTCATAATAGGTCGTTTCCTAGCCGGAGCTCCCCATGTAGCAAAGATTCACATGATTGTTAACAAAATCTGGTCTCTAGGAGACAAATCGCAGAAGATTGACGTTCACGTCATCAACAACTTCGCGGTTAAATTCAAAATCACCAATCCGATCCTTCGTTCCAGAGTCTTACGCATGGGCATGTGGAATATTGCTGAACTCACAATGGTAGTATCAAAGTGGTCTCCAATCACACAAGATCCAGAACCGGAAGTGAAGTCGGTTCCTCTTTGGGCCCATCTCAAAAACGTTCCACCGAGTATGTTTTCTTGGGAAGGACTCAACTTTATAACAAGCGCAGTTGTTACTCCAAAACGTCTCCATCTGGAAACGAAAACATGTTCCAATCTAGAGATGGCTAAGGTTTTTGTTGAGGCGGATTTAAGAAAGGTACTTCCTACAACTATCAACTACCAATTCCAAGAAGGAGGGGAATCAGACGTGGAGTTCAGTTACCCTTGGTTACCGCCTAAGTGTTCTAACTGTGGGAAGTGGGGACATCTCCACACAATTTGTGTCGTGAATTCAGGCTTTGTGCCTAAAGTAATTGCGGTGAACAGTGGTACAAGCCAGAATGAAAAGAAGAGTGAAAAAATAGAGCAGGTCGTCAAAGAGAGTGTTGAGGAGCCAAAGCTTCTGGTGATAACAGAAACAGAACTTGTTGTGGCAAATGAGGAAAAATCCCAACAGGTTGAAAAGTTTGGTCTGAGGTCTCTCCAGCGAAAGCTAGCAGAAACTCGAGGAAAAAAAAACCAAAAATTAGAGTTTGGGCAAGTTAAAATATTGACACACTCCCATTTCGAAGTGTTAGACAACGCTGGTGAAGAGGGCGAGCTACTCAATGATGAGAAAACCAATAGATAGGCTGAAGAGGAAGAGAAGGAAGATGTAGCTCCTCTTGAATCCTCATCTCGCGACTCATGTCAAATGGTTGGCGGAAAGAACAACAAAAATTTCCAAAAAAAGCAGAAAGGAACGAGTATCGGAGAATCTTTGCCTCGTAGCTCAAAGAACGACCACAAATATCTTTCCTCTACAAAGTCTCAACAAGCTAGGGATATCCCTGGTATTGGAGGGAAGAAAACTACCAATAAACTCCATTAATGTCGAGTTTCTTCTAGAACATTCGCGGTTTCAACAAGTCAACTAAGCATAATGTGGTCCTAAGTTGGATGAAAAATTTCTCTATGCAATTTGGGTGTATCCTGGAAACGCGAGTTCGGGAGAATAAATCGAAGAAGATTATGGATTCAGTTTTTTGAGACTGGTCTATTCTATCAAACTACGAGTACAGTGGGTTGGGTCGTATTTGGGTGATGTGGAAGGAAGGCGTACGGCTCACACCAATGTTTAAAAGTGGGCAAATAATCACTTGCTCGGTTCAGCTGCAAAATAGAGAGGACGAATTCCTGTGTTCTTTCATCTATGCTTCGAACTTCCCCGAGGAGCGCCGCTTATTATGGGAAGATTTAAAATCTCATTACAGCTCACCAATCTTTAAGAATAAGGCTTGGATCATTTATGGAGATTTCAATGAGATCCTATCGGGTTCTGATCATTCCGGGTATAATTCTCATCCAGCTCTCTCGCAAGGAACAAGGGATTTTCAAGACGTGGTTAGCTTCTGCTCTCTCCTGGACCTGGGGTTTAATGGTCCACACCTTACTTGGTGCAACAAACGCGATGAAGGTCTAATATGCAAAAAATTAGACAAGGTTCTTGTCAATGAGGAATAGCTCTAGGTTTATCCGAGATCTTATAGCATTTTCGAGGCTGTAGGGTGTTCGGATCACCTCCGATGTCGTATTCATTTGGACAATAATGAGCATGCGGTGAGAAAGCCTTTTAATTTTGTGAATGCAATGGTGGATTTCCCAAGTTTTAAGCACCTTATAGAAGACTACTGGGCTAGAACATAAGACTTGTTTCACTCAACCTCGGCTATGTTTCGCTTCCCAAAGAAGCTGAAAGCTCTTAAACTTCTACTCTGTGAATTACAAAGAAAAGAAATCGGTGACATAACCCGACGAACAAAAGAGGCCTATGAGGACTTATGTGAAAAGCAGAAACAGACTCTTCTGAATCTGACAAGTAATGCAATCCAAGTAGAAGCAGAGGCGCATGGGAAGTGGACTCGTCTAGCAGAGATTGAGGATAAATATCTAAAGCAGAAGTCCAAACTCCACTGGATGCAAGTGGGAGATAAGAATAATAAAGTGTTTCATCGTGAAGCAAAAGTGAGGCAATCGCAGAACACAATAACAAAATTTCATTGCTCGAATGGACAAGCAAGCAATGTCGAGGACATCAAAATCGACGTTGAATCATATTTCAGAGATTTTTTTACAGCTAAACCAGATGACTTTACGGGAATAGCGGTACAGCTTCTCAGCGATCTTCTTAANAAAGCCTTTTAAATTTGTGAATGCAATGGTGGATTTCCCAAGTTTTAAGCACCTTATAGAAGACTACTGGGCTGGAACATAAGACTTGTTTCACTCAACCTCGGCTATGTTTCGCTTCCCAAAGAAGCTGAAAGCTCTTAAACTTCTACTATGTGAATTACAAAGAAAAGAAATCGGTGACATAACCCGGCGAACAAAAGAGGCCTATGAGGACTTATGTGAAAAACAGAAACAGACTCTTCTGAATCTGACAAGTAATGCAATCCAAGTAGAAGCAGAGGCGCATGGGAAGTGGACTCGTCTAGCAGAGATTGAGGAGAAATATCTAAAGCAGAAGTCCAAACTCCACTGGATGCAAGTGGGAGATAAGAATAATAAAGTGTTTCATCGTGAAGCAAAAGTGAGGCAATCGCAGAACACAATAACAGAATTTCATTGCTCGAATGGACAAGCAAGCAATGTCGAGGACATCAAAATCGACGTTGAATCATATTTCAGAGATTTTTTTACAGCTAAACCAGATGACTTTACGGGAATAGCGGTACAGCTTCTCAGCGATCTTCTTAATTTTAATTGCTCCCAAGCAGACAAACGTTGGTTGATAAGGGAAGTTAATGAGGAGGAGATAAAGAATATCATCTTCTCTATGCCTAACGACAAATCTTCGGGGCCTGATGGGTTTACAAGCGAGTTTTTCAAAGCTTCCTGGCAAGTGATTGGGAAAGATTTTATGGTTGCGATTCAGTCTTTCTTCATGTTTGGATTCCTCCCTAAAGGTATCAACACAACTATTCTCGCTCTTATTCCTAAGAAAGATGATGCAAAACAAATGAAAGACTTCTGGCCTATATCTTGCTGCAATGTTCTCTATAAAGTGGTATCGAAAATTCTCACAAATCGTCTGAAAGAAATTCTCCCAAAGTTTGTTGCTGAAAATCAGTCAGCTTTTGTCAAGAATAGATTGCTGATCGAGAACCTCCTTCTAGCTTCTGAGTTAGTAAAAGATTACCATAAGCCATCGATATCATCTCGAAGTGCTTTAAAGATAAACATTGCCAAAGCTTTTGACTCCGTCCAATGGCCTTTCCTCGCGAACACTCTGCTAGCTCTGGATTTTCCACCAATGTTTATTCATTGGATCAATCTTTGTGTGTCAACAGCTTCTTTCTCGATTCAGATCAACAGAGAATTGGCGGGTTTCTTTAGAAGCGAAAGAGGACTACGATAAGGTTGTGCTCTCTCACCATATCTGTTTGTCATTTGCATGAATGTCCTCTCTAAAATGCTAGATAAGGCGGCATTTGACAGAAA
The DNA here is from genome assembly GCA_002933915.1 of Eutrema heterophyllum. Classification (NCBI taxonomy): domain Eukaryota; kingdom Viridiplantae; phylum Streptophyta; class Magnoliopsida; order Brassicales; family Brassicaceae; genus Eutrema; species Eutrema heterophyllum. Next base: position 365,998 of record PKMM01021364.1, read on the forward strand.
GCTAGGGTACCACCCATAGTGTAAAGGTATCTTACTTACACACTTATGCTTTGCCGATGACCTCATGGTCTTCACGGACGGCAAATTGAGATCAATGGAAGGGATTATATCTGTGTTTGGTGAGTTTGGGAAAATGTCGGGTTTGAAGATAAGTATTGAAAAATCTACTACTTACCTTGCGGGAATTACAAACATTAATAGAGAAGAGATCGTGAATACTTTCTCCTTCGCGGTAGGACAACTACCAATAAGGTATTTTGCCCTGCCTTTATTGACGAAGCGAATGACAGCAACGGACTACGCTCCTCTACTTTGGAGTATAAGATCAAAGATCGGGTCTTGGACAGCCAGATTTCTCTCTTTCGCAGGAAGACTTCAACTCTTGAATTTTGTTCTTGTTGGCATAATAAATTTCTGGATTTTGGCTTTTCGTCTTCCTCAAGGGTGCATCGACGAGATTAATAGCATATGCTCTGCTTTTTTGTGGTTCGGTCCGAATCTTTCAACTCGCAAAGCAAAAATAACCTGGAATGTTGTGTGTCGGCCTAAGAGAGAAGGGTCTCAAACCATTGAAAGAAGCTAACACAGTCTGTATTATGAAGCTCATCTGGCGGTTACAATCGGCAAAGTCGTCCTTATGAGTATCTTGGATTCAAAATCAACTAATCATGTATGGTTCGTTCTGGGTGGTGCGAGATGCTACTACAACGGGTTCTTGGATTTGGAGAAAAATACTTAAGTACAGAGAGAAGGCAAAGCCATTTCACAAGATAGATATTCGAAATGGGGAAACAACATCGTTTTGGTTTAATAATTGGAGCACACTGGGTTGCCTTTTTGAAAAAATCGGTCCGAGAGGCTTCATAGACTTCGGTATATCGACTAACGACACAGTTTCAAAAGTAATGTCGACACACAGGAGGCGCATGCACCGTCTTCCACTACTAAACCAGGTTGAAGATCTCATTGTTCATACACGATCTTAGCTACAACCGAACGAAGAAGATATACACCTTTGGCGACACAAGGAACGGGTTTACAAGCTGAAATTCTCGACAAAATCAACATGGAACCAAATCAGAATCTCAAATCACATACCTCTTTGGAGTCGGGGAGTATGGTTTTCGAACGCAACACCGAAATACTCCTTCATGACCTGGCTGGCAATGCATGACCAATTATCAACCGGTGACCGTACTCTCTCCTATCAACAAAACATCTCAACAGCGTGTGTCCTTTGCCAAGATCCCATGGAAACACGTAACCATCTCTTCTTTAATTGTCAATACTCTGCAGAGATATGGTCTAATCTTGCTAGAGGTGTTCTTAAAAATCGCTACACGGTGAACTGGAGTTCGCTAACCCAAATCATCTCAACTTCCATTCACGATCAAATGACGCTATTCGTTACGAGATATATGTTCCAATCAACAATCCACGCAATCTGGCGAGAAAGAAACCAGCGTAAGCACGGAGAAAAACCTTCACCACCACTTCGATTGATCAAAATTCTAGACAAGACGATGAGGAACCGTATAAGCTCAATCCAAAGAACGGGTGACAAACGCTTCGAAGAGGGCCTGATGTACTAGTTTGCATCGAGGTCAACAACCTATTAAAATCTCTTTGTTTCTATGTTGCTTTTGCTACAAACTTCTGCACCTCTGAGTACTTTTTAAAAAATTCGGTAATGTGTCGCAATTTATTGTAAAAACGCTGTTTTTTTAGCTGAATAAATTTTACATTCACTTCAAAAAAAAAAAAAACGCCGGGGAAAGCATGCATCGAAAGTGATCAGTTTCTGAGACCCAAATGAAAAAATCTGCATCATTGTTATTACTTATTAGTGGAGAGAAAGCTTCATGAAGAAGAAGATCCAAAATGGATTTAATTTCTGCTATTAACACTCTCAAAATGGGTTTGGACCGCAAACCCACCAACCCGCTCCGGGTCACCCCGCGAAACCCGACTTCCGCACAGGTCAAGCCTGCTAGACCTGCTTTTTTTTGGGCAAATTTTAACGAGTCCAAGCCCACTCCGCCGCAGTCCTACTTGGACCGAACCCGCGGATCAAAGCCTAATTTAACACTTCTATTATATCCATCACAAATATGGTTCAGCTAGAACCGTCTATCGTGGATCGTGGATCTTGTAGAATTGTCCATCACAATATAAAAAATTTATATTCATCGACAAATATTACCTTACCAACATCTCTCAATAATTTGGAAAACATTCGTTACTGGTTTTTACTTTTAACGAGTGATGTATTTTTTTCAAAAGAATCATTTACCTACCTCTTATGTAGAGTGTTGGGTTCATCACCAAATTCAACAAATCTTTACTTGTAGATATGTTATTAATTATTTATGATTTACTGTAACTAAGAAGCGAATCCAAGAAATCCAGATAAATGCCCTTCGGACAAAAAAATTGAATTTGTTTTATCTTCTCTAGACATTGCGGATGGAGGAGGGTTAATACAGTGTTTCTAATTAAATGCTCTGCTTAAATGCACCTATTTTTTTTATTAATCTATGTAAATATATAGTTTTACACATTAATTACGAAGTAAATAGATATTTAATTCGTCATTAAATAGGTTAGTGAAAGGGTGACGAAGGGCGAGTATTCCTCTGATATTTTTCAATCTTTATTTTCTTATTATTAGAGCGTTGGGGTTAGCATTAGAAATTAATTGACCCTCTCTAGTCACTTCCTATATCCGTTTGTTTTCACATTTGTCTCAGGAAAGCTAATATTTATCGTTGTATTTCTATTACACGTTGTTAACATAGTTGTTCTTTCTAATCAAGTTTATCTAACTAACTAGGGTTTTGTAGTTTGATGATTTCTATTAGTTCTATCATCGATCCGAATTCGATTTAGAATACAAGGTGTGGGTGTGATTATGTGAATTCAATTTGTATTACACATTGTTAACATAGTTGTTCTTTCTAATCATGTAGTCACTCTAATCACTAAATGGTGAACTTAACTCAACTTCTTATCGTATATAGTCACTCTAACCACTAAATGGTTCTTCTTGCCGTCTTTCGGTTTTTAGGAGACGTTCGTGACGCAATAGAAAAGGTCATAATGGCCTTTCAGAAGGACACAAAATGTGATTTTCCTCCCAAAGACTCTCTGACATTAAAATGAGGTAACATGACCGAACGAAAGCAAAGCGAACAGTCTGGTTGGTGGCCGAAAAATCAACCCTAACAAATTTGTAACTAAGAAAAAATCGAATAGAGAATAATATACCTCGCGCAATGACTGTAAAAAATATTTTTTGTCTGGCTACAAGCCCTATTCTAAAACAGAGTCTCCGTGGTGGTTAAGCATTCAACATCTTGGAACCGCCGACATTTGGCTATAATCGGAGAAAACATCGGAGAAATTTTTGCATACTTATTTTTCTTCCGTTTTAAGGTTGAAATGAGATGATATATGCTATACTTACAAGTTTGTAATATAAACAACAAGAAAAATGAGAAAAACAATAAATTATGTGAGAAATATTTTGGGTGATCGCCATCTAAAATTTCAAAAATCGCAATTTGAATGAAGAAAATGATATAAGAATTACGCATTTAACCTTTATTACATGAAAATTTTAAAAAAATAACAAAATTATATCCTTTTGAGCATTATACCCGAATAATCTCTATAATATTATTTAAGAAGATATTTTTGAAAATGAATTTTGTTTTGTAAGTTATTACATATTATGCCATTACAAATAAGAAAAGATAATTGAGATAGGAAATGATATAATTGTATTTTAAAATTATTGATGAGAATATATAAAATATTTATTTATCATTAAAGAGGTTATTTACTATTTAGATTCTTAATTATTTTAAATATTATATATTTTTAAATAATAATCAATCCATATATATTAAAAGAAAAAAATCTATTTGAAATATTGCTATATATTTCACTATAATTTATTATATATCAAAATAAAAGTTGAAAAATATTTTACTAATTTTATAAAAAGTTAGACAAAAGAAAATTGATTTTTTTTAAAGTTCGTGAACTAACCACAAAACTAGAATCATTAAACGGTGCATATTAGAGTTATGTTTTCAAGATTATAGATTTTGCGGATTAGCCCGAATAATATTTTAGTCTACTGCAAAATGAGTTAAATATACAAATTATTCCGTTTGACAACTCTATCTATAATATCATGAGTTAAACATATTATAAAGTTCAAATAAAAACAATTTGTCCTAAATTTCAAAACAATTTCTTAAAAACAAATAGTCTCCGCTATTATAGCACAGATTAAGTCATAGTATATTAGATGTAGATATATATACCTCTTTACCTACTTGACTAAAGTAAATCAACTATATAAATGCAGTTAAAATGTATACTCCAATATAAATGGAGTATAAAACTAGATGTGAATTAAAACTCTAAAAGAAAAAATCTCCTCTTATTTACCATTCAAATTCCAATTTTTTAAGCGTTACACATTTTTTGTTTTTTTTGGTAATTGGCGTTACATCTATTTCGACCGTTTGATTAACGTCTAACAAGTTTGAAAACGTAGACTACATGACATAAGTTAGATATGTAACAACACAACTATCTTTTCAAAATTCAATTAAAAAGTCATGTTCTTGATTTTATAATCTTGTAAGTTTAGTACAAATAATTTATTTTAATTTTCATTATTAAAAAAAGTAAATTATGTGCATTGCGGGACAGTAAAACTAGTCAATATAAGGAAAAAGACTAATTTGTACAAATTAATGCGGCAGAAGAGTGGTGATGTGATGAATGATCAGTCAAACTTCATCAACTTTGGGAGATTAAAATTAAAAACAAAAACAAATTAAAAAGTTAATGTTGGCCACTAAGCTTAACTATGATTATGAATCCTACCTTTTACTACTGCAAAACACTCAGACTGTTTATTACGAGACTGCCCCTTATTTATCTTTAAACGAAATAGGCCTTTTTGGTAATTTCATAGTTTACTCATTTGTTCCCCCTCCCTCCACCCCATTGACTTGTGTGGACATATTTCAAAATTATTTCAAAAGCTAAATTATTCTTTAGAAAAACAAAAAATATTCTTTTGAGATGTGTGAACATATCAATTTAGTATATATGAGAAAAATAAAGCACGCACTACTTCTTAGGTTTGCAGCTGTTTTTGTATTTTTTGTTTTTCCTTCCTATTTTCATATTCCTTTTTATTGGAATACGACTTTCCACTAGTTCTATAATATTGGTCGAACACAAATTTACCGTTAAAATGCTAAGAAAAAAATAAATTGGTGAGAATCCTTTTGTTCTAATAGAAAATGTCAAAATGTTACCAAATGTTATTAGCTTGACTGAAAAATACCTTAGACAAAGCCTAAAGTTCACGGGATCGAATGACGCTTGAAACGTAAATAATATTATATGTTGTGGTTCGGGCGTGAGGGAATTATGGACTTCGGCCAAGAATCTCTTGGTAATCCAAAAAAAAAAAAGGTCAAAATGTTTCTTTAAATCTTATTTGAAAAGAACCTCAAAGACATTAAACGAATCAAAATGTACATTTGATGTTTCTGCGTCATTGGGCAAATTTGTTCCAATGTTTCAATCACCATCATTGGGGAACACCGAACAAACTTTACAATGAAAAAGATTAAACGAATTATAATTATCTTGAAGAAGAGAATGTTCTCAGGTCATAAAGTAAATTTGTTCCAAAGTTTCAATCGATATCATGGCAACGAAATTTAGTCTAGCATCTAAACGAAAACGATAACCTAAATCATTGTTTAATAAACCTCATCTAAAATTTCCAATTCGAAATTTATGTTAATTTTTTTTTTTTTTTTTTTTAAATGTATTACAAGTCGATCGAATCAGGACAAGTTATTAGGTCACAGTTCAACCATATCAACCGCAATTGAAAGAGTTTTGATTATTATTGTTTTTTAAGTTCAAAGATATGAATTGTAATAAAATTTATCTACATGGGCGGATAACTGCGATTTAAAAACCTTTTCCCTCCCAGCGTTGCTGTGCGATCTTCCTAACTTTGTCCTTTTGTGATTTTTCCGGCTACTCCGGCGTCGGTCGTATTCTTCTTTTATTTTGCTTGTTTGTAATTAGGTTTTCATTCCTCAAATAAAACCAGATCGATGATTTTGAAGTTTCAATTTCAAAGTCTCGTTCTCTTTCTCTCTTTCAAGGAGAGTCTCTTTCCGACCATAATCCGGCAACGGCCCATGAGTATTTGTGTTGGTTTCATTCCATTCGAAAATTTTATGATTGACTTCCGTCGTTTCATCTTTGAAATGTTTTGATTTCTATATCAAAGAATCTGTGACTTTGATTTGAATCTCTCCAAATTGAGAAGGGGATTTCAAGCACAGATTTGGGATCCAGGGGCAAACGTTTCTGGTGTTAAGGATTGTTCGATGAGAAGAAAACGAGTATGGCCAAAGAGAAGGAAGAAGATGCTTTGTCGGTTTGATTACCACCAGTTTCCGAAGAGGCGGTATTTTTTGTTTATTCTCTCGGTAATACGAAATCAACGTATCCTCCAACATAAACACAAAGAGACTTTGCCAGAATCATCAAGTATTTTGATTTCAACGAGGAGACAAGTTTCAGATTCATCACCAACAACATTTACTTTAGTCTTATTAATCAAGGTAATCCCAAGTGCATTTTGGAGTTTCATCAGAAAGATTATAGCCAATGAAAAGTGTATGAAGGAGGGTATAAGACTTTCGAAAGGATAGCTTGGTGACTCTCTTCTCCTTCATTGAAATTGTTTCAATTTCTTTTATTTGCGTTAATGGTTGTATTGTGAATGTTTCTGTATCTTGTAAACTCCTTATGATATTAATATATTTGATTTGTCGAAAAAAAAATTATCTTTTTTTTTTTGCCATCTAAATTACCTTTATTAGTTAACGAAATTACATTCATTGTGTATAGCAATATTAAGAAAATCAGGACATATATGGTACAAAGACCATTGACTATTACAAACAATTCTTTGTAAAAATACAGGCGCAAGTATTTGCTTCTCTATGTCGAAAGCTAATATGTATTTTTTCAAACATGTTTCGTCATCTTTGGATTTCTTTGTAATAAAATTTATCATACAAGATTATAATAGTATAATCCTACACATCACAAGCATACCAAAAAAATAATAAAAATATTATATATAAATCAACAAAATAAAAAGTTTTTTTGGCTCAATATTTCAGTATTTTATTCATTGACAAAAAAAAAACTATCACTATTGATATTGAAAATTGTAAGAGGAGAAAAATCAGCTATCTAATGTTTAAAGAAAACTTTTAGATTTTTTTTTACCGTCATTAAAAAGGAGAAAGTTGAAACATACTATTTAAAAAATTAACTGAACCAGAATTAACCGTTTATTTAAATCATCCAATGAATAACTTTTTTTTTTTTGTAAAAATTATCTGGTTTAAAAAAACATTTGAATTTATAGAAATCCAACCTAACCACCGATCTAAAACCATTGGATTAGTCCGGAATTAAAATTCGTATCTAAGTAATGTACAGTTTACTTACTAATTTGAGATACATAACATACATTTCTATACGAAAAACAAAAAAATTGAAAAAAATATCACATCCATGCAGAGACTAACGTTCAGTTGACTACCAGCAAATAAAGCAGATAATAAATTCTCCATTAATTATATTTCATTAAAACAAAAACCCCACACACACCTCTCTCTCTCTCTCCTCTCCTCTCCCCCTTCTCTCTCTGCAAAAACCCTAAATTTCCTCCGATTTCGCCTTCCTCATCTCCATTCCGGCCATATCTGGCCTGTTCACTCGCTTATCAAGCAGAACCCAGTTTGGGTTTTTTCAATGATTGGAAGAAGGAGAAGCCGAATGATGGAAACAAAACCCTAAAACGAAGCTTTGATCTCTCCGAAATCGGAGTTTTTTTGTTGTCTGTGTTCTCGAGAGGAGGAGGAGGAGGTGTTTTTTCGATTCTGAGAGAGGAAAAATAATGTACAAGAATCAGCTACAGGAGCTGGCGCAGAGGAGCTGCTTCAATCTCCCTTCGTATACTTGTATAAGGGAAGGTCCAGACCACGCGCCGCGATTCAAGGCGACGGTTAACTTCAACGGCGAGATCTTTGAGAGTCCTCAGTACTGTTCTACTCTCCGTCAAGCTGAGCACTCTGCTGCTGAAGTTGCTCTCAATGCCCTCTCTAATCGTGGCCCTTCTCACTCTCTTGCCGCTAGGATCTTGGTTAGTTTTTTTTTTTTTGCCCTTCACTTCTCTTCCTTCTCTCTTCTTGCGTTCTACTCGGAGCTTTTGAGCTGTGGATTTTGGTTTTTGTGTCGAATCTGCAGGTGATTTGATGGGGTTTAGTCTGTGGTTAGGTTATTAGGGGTTTGGATGCTTTAGATTAGTTATATGATCTATGGATCCAGAGTTTGAAACACTGTTCTTGGCCATTGATGTATTTGATTGATTAGGGACATTTCGTTTATACCAAAAGGAAGAGTAGAGCAATGAACTATTCAGATTCTTCTGGCTCATCTCATTCTTCAGATTTGGATGCATGCTTCCTTCTGTTGTCAAATGCTTTTCTTTGTTGCATGACTGATCATACTTGTTCCGGCTCTGTTTTTCTTTTTTTTTTCTTTTTGCAATTTCTGTTCGTGTAGGATGAGACGGGTGTGTACAAGAATCTGTTGCAAGAAATAGCTCAAAGAGTTGGAGCTCCTCTACCGCGATACACTACCTTCAGGTCTGGTCTTGGCCACCAACCCGTGTTCACTGGTACCGTAGAATTGGCTGGAATCACATTCACCGGAGATCCGGCTAAGAACAAGAAGCAAGCAGAGAAGAATGCTGCTATGGCTGCTTGGTCTTCCCTTAAACAATGTGAGTCCTTCTCCTTCCTGACGTAATTTCTCCAGTTTTTTTTTATATGGTTTTATCAAAATGTAACTCTGGCTTACATTGCGTGCGACTTGTTTGATCTTTTATGTGCTTCATGGTACAGTGGCAAAAGAGGCTTCAAGTTCAATGCCTGAGCCTGACAACATTGACGAACTAGAACAGGTGATTATAGCAAGAGCCTTGATAAACTATCGTATTAAGGAAAATATTGGCATGGGAAGTTCCTCGAGTGCCCCGGTTCCATTTGCAAAGAAGTTTTTTATGCAGAACCCTAGACCAACAAGTCCACAGCATTCCCCTGCAACCACTTCGAGAATCTTACCCTTTATTTGCCCAAAACCTTCTTCTAGAAGCAGATCCTTAGCAGCAACTTCCGTTGAGAGAACCATAGCATCCGCTTTGGAAAACTTCAGCTACCGGCCTCAGCAGAGATTTGCAACTCCAGGAACAGCAGCTCATCCTTATGTTCCTATGAGGCATTTAAGATCGCAGTGCCACGGGATGGCTCCACCTGTCACGATCAGAACCGCTGTACCGGTATTCTCTGCACCTCCAATGCCTCCTCCACAATCTACAAACACTCAGCTACCTTCTGTGTATGTCCCATCGATGATGCGCGCTGCACCCGTGAGAATCGCCCCGCCTGTCACGATCAGAACCGCGGTGCCCGTTTTTGCTTCTGCGCCACCGATTAGAAAGGAAGAGCATTTACCTGTTAGAAAAGTGAATATCCAAACCCCTGCGAAGCCCACGACTGAAGTAGAAGAAACCCGGATATTATCTGTCCGAGAAAAGGAAGAGAGTACTCCAGTCTTGCCTGATACTCTGGAAATCGGAGAAGAAGGAAATGCTAAAACAACTTCAGAGAGTGAGAAAAAAGCAGCAAAGGAAACCGAGCGAGCAGCATCAAAGGATCCGAAAGGAGAACCAGAGACAGCAAGAGAGCGACTTGAGAATCTCAAAATCTGCTAGAAAATTTCCTCTCTGGGTTTAGTTATTTTTTGAGGTTGGTTTCTGAAAAATTGTTACTTTAGTAATCGTTATTATACTCGGTGGATCGAGTAGTTTGATAATGAGAAGGATTTGTAATATATTGGGAGTTTTAGGAAGATGGCACTTGCGATATCTGGATTCTAGAATTTGTATCTGTTTCACTTTCCTATTCAGTTTGTTTGTGTCCTCTTCTTTTCTCTCTTATATACATCTCGTTGTTCCATAAGAATCAGCCTCCTTTATCTTACAAATGACAGATAATTCAATCTGTAATATATTGGAGTCTCAACAAAATTTCAAATTTACAATCTGCAACCATTTGCATATAAAGTTTAAATCCATTTTCTCGCCTTCTTTAGTTCTTTAAAACCATCTGTTTATAGTAACAATGCTTCAAGTACCGGAAGCTTAAAGCTACAAGAACTGAATTTTTTTCAATCATAGATCCAAAGCCGACCAATCTTTGTTCAGTGTTCAACAAAATGAATGAGGTCGGTCTACAAAACAATTCCCAGTTTCCCGGTATTGGGTTTGAAGGAAGATGGATCCAAAAACCCAAATAAGAAAGACAGAAGAAGAAAAACCAGTCACTATACACCGAAAGAAACCCCACAAATTTCAACACACCATGAAAATGCATCCTTATATCAGTCTTTTTCAACGGGATGCGAGAGACCAGAAGTTGAAGAGAAAAGAGGGTAAAGCAGCAAACCAGCTTATGAAGGCTAATGCTGTTGATGTTTCAAACTGAACACAGTGGTTTTGTGCGCAGCTATTCAGATCGTTGTCTATCAGAACCGTTATGCCTGCCGATGCACAAGCCGCTGCAAAAGTCAGCGTCGATGTCACCTGAAAAAAAATAATTGCTTATTTATGATCAATTGAAAAGGATAGATGGTTCACAGTGTGTGGTAATCTCTCACCCCATCACCAATTGCAAACAAGCTCACAAGTCGACGGTTCTGTAGCGAACGTTTGACCATAATGGCATAGACATCAACTATGGCTAGTGCAAGACTCCACAAGCTCTGCAGACCAGTAGCTGCAACTAGGTAGCTGATGAAGCAAAAAAACAGTAAACCATCTTTAGCAAAATCTAACAGTTATCACACTTGGTTTAATCATATAAAGCATAGAAATATAACCCTATATACTACCCATCACATGCAGTCGATTCCACTATCACATTATGTCCAAAGCTTAACGTTACAACGAGTCATTTACCTGGACTCTAGAAAATTTTGCAACAAAAGAACCATAGACAAAGTACACCAGCACCGTCATTAAGGCAAAGTTACTTAAGTAACCACCAACAGACACCATGATGTAAAACATGATTAGTAACAGTGACCGCATGAAAACATGATTCGTAAGCCTTCTTCAAAGTTTAACTCCTCAAAAGACAGCTCATCTAGTCTAATGAATCTTTATTACCATGATATATCCCGGATGGAGGAAAGAAGTAAATATAGTAAAATTAGCAGCTACCTCACATAACTGGACACAAGCATTAAAATCCTAAATACATTTTCTTCCAAAAAGTGTTAATTTGCTTCTGATCAGCCTTCAAGATATTATAGACTCACAAGCTTCACAACTACTCACATTAAGCCACAAACCTGACGCTAATTTATGGCATAGCATATTGTAAGAGAGATAGGTTGTGATCACATTCAATTCTGATATGTTCAGATTTCACCATAAAGAAACAAAAACCCTTAAAGCACCGAAGCATTCATGTCAATCGGATTCAAAACACTAGATTTGAAAAGTCTATGGTGGAAAAAAAGAAAGAAAAACATTACCAGAATGCAGTAACGGAAGGGAAATCACTAGTAGTAGCCATGACACACAGTGCTGCAGCTGCAAACAAGAACTGGAAGAAACGAAGTGCGAGGCCGAGTAAAGTTCCAGGCATCCCTTCGATATCATCCATCCTCACCCGAGGCGGATTATCTACTTCCGTAGCTGGAGGATCTTCCACCGGATGAACCGATGCATGGCTCACATTCATTTCTTCTCTCCTCCACCAGTAAAATTCAACACATCCCTCTCTATCTCTCTCTCTCTCTTTACCAATGGATGATTACAAAATCTATACAATTTAGTTGCTAATCTCCACCACCTGTAGTATTATCATTCACCAGATAAAACCAAATCCGCTTCAATTCATACCAATTTAATGATACTCAAAACTGAAATCGTGTTTGCTATTAGGCTCTCAGTAAACAGCTCAAGGAGATTAAATGATTCATGTAAAGTGTTCTAGTCACAAGAATCAAATTATATTTAGCCGGAATCGAGAGAAATGAAGAAGCATATATGAATGAATCAAATTAAGGCTCTCGATTAGTTTTTCCAATTGAAATATTTGGCGAAAACCAACTAAACTAAACGATGAGTAAAAAGTTTCACTTTCGAATCTAATCCAAGGTCCCGAAAGGCAGATTTTATGGTTAAATTTCAACTAGATTTGTACAAATAGAGAACGAGATCCGATTAAAGAGCACGCAGATCGAGTAAGAGATTTGTGTGTGTGTGTGTGTTACCTGAGAATCAAGCAGAGAGGAAGAAATCGCACGAAGCCATGGAATTTGGGTAGAGGAAACTAGGAAACCCTAAGCTGTTACGGGGAAGAAGAAGAAGAAGAAGAGGAGATCGTGGAAAAGTGAAGGTTTATGGGAGAGTGAGTCATTCGATCAGAAGGAGGAATATACCGAACTCGACGAAAATGGCTTAACAATTAAACCAAAGGAAAATGTTAACTTTACCCACCAAACAAATCTATATATTTTTTTTATTTTTCTTTCTAATATTTTTATTTATAGCTCGCTACAACTAGTGGTGTCAATTAGGGCCAAACTCCGAGGGCCGGTCCGGCTCTGAAAAACAGCGGGGTTGAGCCTAAAAATATAAGTCCGGAAAAAATCGGGCCTTTCGGGCTAAGCCCATACGGGTTAGTGTATTTTTTGAGCTTAACCTGACCGGGTTTGGACTAGCACGAAAAGTCCGGAACTTTACATTTTAATTAGTTAGAGATTTTATTTAAAAAATTATCTTTCTAAAAATAATAATTTGACATATTTTTACCGGTTTGAAGTCTATATCTTGGATAAATATAGAAATCGTCTTTTACCAAGAAACGTTGAAGCACTGATTTGTACACGCACTTGGTTGGATGAGTTTACATTTCGTGATCCAGGTACCATTATCACTCATCCATATTTACTTCACATTTTAAAAATCATTAGCTATAGACTTTCAATGACATTTCTATATGATTTATACATGTCAAAGCTTATTATTATTTTACTTTTTTATTTTTATTTTTAGCTCTTGATGGTGATGAAGATTTAGAAGACGATGAAGGAGATTCTAATCTAAACTTTACTACCTAGATTTGAAGTATTTTGATTTTATGTTTTATTTGATAATACAATTTATTTATTTTTTTTTTGTTTTTTTTGGTCAAACTTTTGCTTTTAAATTTAATTGGATTTGATATAATACATTTCAATTTAGATTTATTTTGATAAATATTTTGTTTTAATTATTTTTCATTTGAGAATTTTGAATTTTTGTGTTTGTAAAAAAAAGCCCAAAAAAGCTCGAAAGCCCTAGAGCTCTGTCTGGACAGGGCCGGACTTTAGAATATATGCCCGATTTTTTTTCGGGCCGGGCCGGATCGGGCTCAAATATATGCGGGTTTTACGGGTTTCGAGTCAGACCGGGCCGGGCCAGCCCGATTGACATCCCTAGCTATAAGATGTTTTTGCTTTATTTATCACACAATTTTTTTAAGAGGAAATTTGATTTAATATTCCAAAAAATTTATATATTTTGAAACTAACTCATGTTTTAAAAACTTTGAAAACTAACTACTTCATTAGGTAAAAAAACAATTATACCCATCTTGAATTTTGAGGATATACAAATACAATAATTAGTTTTATTTTTTATTTTTCAGAATAAATATATATTTTAAAATAAATATTCAATGATAATATTATATATAGATATATATCTACTAGAACAAAATAAATTATTTTAATTAAAATTTATATATAAATATAAACAATTTCTTTTAGATATATACAAATCTATTTTTATATTTATCATTGACATACTCAAACTATATATATATACATCACCATCGTACAACAAATTATACAAAAACACGTTTGTGAAACCATAAATTCATACGAACTGGTCTGTTATCATAAATCCTTGCGTTCACATTGTCTAAGGTAATTTATATAATTTAGTAATGTTTTATTGCATGAACGTTAGTGAATTTTGCGTTATTTGACCGAATTTATATCATCATGTTCTTTTGAAGTGATGACCAGCTTTTATATCATGTTTTTTTGCAAGATCACTTCAAAAGATTGAATGGTGACCAACGAATATTTGAATTTGTGCATTATGGAATTGAACAACATAATTATCATTTCTTTTAAGAAGCTTAATTATGAAATTGGTGATATCCAATCAAAGTTGGATCTTTTTTTCCCATGTCTTCAACTGTTTTTTTCTTTCCTTGATCGCCATCAACAAGTGGTGGAGTATCACGAGCTCTGTAATTTTCACCTTGAAATTCTAGACTTTTATTCTTCATCGAAACACAGAGACGTGTGAACGTAGATCGACATATTTCAAAGAAACTCTCTAACTATCGATCGTTATTCATGATAGCGGGAGAAGTATCTTCTGACATGTTCACTAACATATTCTTAGGCAACATGTAACTAAACTCTATATCATCAACCAATCCATCTATGCCAAAATCTTCAACAACCATCAGAACCAATTCATCAAAATTCATCCCATCTCTGATTTGAAATAGCTTTCCTCCTTTCTTGTGATTCATCACAAAATTCCATGATCCCTTGCTCATCACCCAATTTCCATAAACTCCAAAAACCTGCACCATTTTTAAGAAGAACAAAGCTTACGTTGCTTTTTTTTGTTTTGCGAACTCTTTCAGGCGACTCTAAACTGAATCTATTTATTAATTAAATTTTCCTCAAACTGAATCTAAAGAATATTTTTTATCACTACAATTACGGGATCATATCCATGATAAAATCGTGTGGGGATTTGATAATAAGAGTATCCATTTTTTAAACTCAAATATTTTTTTTGTAAGTTTCAACGCACAATCGAATTTTCACATCCTTTATTTTTTAATTCTTATTTTAATTAATACATTTGAAATAATATTTATTTTTATTTATTTTTAAATTAATCGAAAATAAATATAATTAGATTTGAAAACAAGATGAAATTAGTTTGATTTATCTTGGATATTTTGGTAATTTTAGATGTTAGAAAGGTTAGTTTTCAAAGTTTTTTAAACATGGGTTAGTTTTCAAAATATATAAAATTTTTGTAATATTAAACCAAATCTATAAAATCATTTGATACATGGTTAAAAATAGTTCAAACAATAATTAAAAAAAACTATAGAATACAAGTAGTTGTTTGAGGTATTTTTCGTCCTCTCGGAGACATGTCTCGTACACGATAAAAAGTGAACGTTAGGTCTTGGAAAACAAGATGGTAGGTTGTTTTCCGATGGCTCTTCGACGCTCAAGTCAGCAGTAAACAACCAAGAAAGACCACAATAGATATGCGTCGTGAACAAGAAAGAGGGTCGGAAAAACAGAGAGAGTGAACGGAAAGGTGACTTCGAGCCTTTAGGAATGACTGCTCCGTGAAATATCAGCTTATTTAGTGAGTTTTAAGTGAGTTCTAGGAGATGAATATGTATGAATCAAAAGCTAAGTGTTTCCATAGAGTGATTTTGCTTATAGAGAGAGATGTTCTTCTCAAGATTTTTTGAAGTCCAAATCCCATCCCCTCATGGAGGAGATGGTTTTATTTATAGAGTTTACCTGACCCGAATTCGTATACCGGATTGCTTTCTTTTGGTTGGGTCGGGTCCCAAATCTCTTCGTCGGTTTGGTACTTGATACTCGAGTGCATCTCACCAGTTTTCCTTACCGCTTGTGCTTAGTCTCCCGACAGGAATATCCAAAAGTGCAGAGACGATGTAGATTTCATACGTTCCTCGGCGTATTAGGCGTTGTTGGGTGGTCAGAGTGCCTATACTTTTATTTTCCATATGAACGATGACCAGTCGCTTGTAAGAATCAGCTACTTATGGGCTTATCATGGCTTTAGCGCATGAGTCAACTTATTTCCAATGGTGTAAATGGAGGGAAATTGAAGTATATATATAATCCTACTCACATTGAATTTTACTCTTTACCTTCCCCATAGTTATGAGCTTATCAGGACTTTAGCGCAAGAGTCAAAGTTATTTTCAATGATGCAAATGGAAGGAAATTGAAGTACATATATAATCTTGCGCACATTAAATTTTAATCTTTACTTTCCTGATACTCATTTGACGAGTAACCGGTTATTTGTATTTAGCTATCACTTTAATAGAATTCATTTAAAAAAAATCCCAAAAGTTATTTGTATTAAGGCTACGATTTTTTTCTTGGGTATTTAATTTCAGATATTTTAAAACTTTTGTCCTTGTCATTGCAATTTTTCAAAAAACAAAAAAATATCAGGGAAACTCCGATCCCATCATTCTCTCTGGATCTCCCAATTCACCATTGACTGATCGATTTCGCAGCT
Organism: Eutrema heterophyllum; assembly: GCA_002933915.1. NCBI lineage: Eukaryota > Viridiplantae > Streptophyta > Magnoliopsida > Brassicales > Brassicaceae > Eutrema > Eutrema heterophyllum. Next base: position 382,583 of record PKMM01021364.1, read on the forward strand.
CCCACCCAACATCGCCACTCCTCCATCGCTACTACCTTGATTCAGCTTCCTTAGGGTTCTAAATTCTTTGGAGGATCTACCCACACTTTCTCTCGTTCTTCTTCAGCTCTCCGTTTCCCTCCCTCCTGCCTCGCCACCATGTTCTGGAAGCTAGCGTCTCTCTCGGCATCGTCTCCTGTGAGTTTTAAGAGATTCCTTTACTTTGCTCAGTGTTTCTTGTTCTTCTGCTTTTCCTTCGAGAACACGGTTTCTGTTGATCCTCCTTGATTCGAGAAAGTTGGAATGTCTCTTCGTTTGCATTTTGTTCATTCCTGAAATAGACTAGCTGTGAGGAAGGTTTACGGGAAATTGATGGGAGATTTATCGTTGCGTTTTGTTGAAAACTTGTGTGATTGTTTTTGTTTTTTCAGCTGATTTTGTGGTGAAGAGAGATTCTATCTCGTGAGACATATTTCTTTCTTATTCATCCATATTTTTGGTTGTGATAATATTGCAAATTCAGGACAACTTGGAATCATTCTGTGAGTTGATGTTCTTTCCTGTTGTTGCTAATATAGGTGGAGTCGATACTAGACAACGAGAATTTCACGTTGGAAGAGCTTCTTGACGAGGAAGAGATTATTCAAGAATGCAAAGTTTTGAATAGCCGACTCATAAATTTGTAGGGGATTCATCTTGTATATTTTTCTGACTTTCCTTGTAGCAAACTAAAACAAAATCATATTTTTTTTCCGATACATCATTCGCATTTCTTGGAAATTTTTGTGATGGGGTATTGTTGTTTGCAGTCTGAGGGATAAAGCTCGAGTGGGGCAACTATTGCGTTATGTTGTTGAAGAACCTCAGGACGATGCTGATAGCAAACGTGCTTTCAAGTAATATGTGCTTCCATGGTCTTTCTTTTGTCTTGCATTTCCTTCCTTTTTGTCTTTTCAGTGCCCATGCTTTTATCTGTTGAATGTTTCTGGCAATGTTTTTTTTTCCAGCTAGTGATGGGTTCTTCTTCTTCTCTTAGGTTTCCATTCATCTCTTGCGAGATTTTCACATGTGAAATTGATGTCATTCTCAAGACTTTGGTGGAGGATGAGAAGGTATTTTTCATTCATAGTGTTATCTACTTTATTTGGATTTGATATATTTTAATCTATATAGCTGATCTCAGTTGTTGGGTCTAATTTTATCTTGCAGCTGATGGATTTGCTATTCGCCTTTTTGGAACCAAATCGACCTCATAGTGCGTTGCTGGCAGGCTATTTCGGCAAGGTCTCTTTTTTACTAATAAGAAGTCGTAGTGTAAAGGCCAACTAATTTTAGGGTCTGCCAGATGTGATCTTACATGTCTCTCTTTGGTGTAGGTTGTCATATGTCTTATGATCAGAAAGACTGCAGCACTTATGAACTATATAAAAGTAAGTAATGCCGCTTTATCTTAGAATTGCTGATAACCTTGTTCTTTTCTTTTTCCTTTTTTCTCTTTTCTTGCATCAGCATTTAGATTATCTATTTGCAATATTGCAAATCTTATTTCTTCTTAGGTTTATATCGAATGTGAGTTTGCTCACTGAGCTTTAGCTGAATTGAAACTTAGATCAAGGAACAACTTTTAAAAAAAAAATTATTATTATTAATTTCTCTGAAATGATGTCTGGAATTGACTAGTAATAGTGTACAGGAAGGGTTTCTTTCTGGCTACTCAGTAGATTTTTAGAAGATACTTTCTATTGTAATCTTAAATGATGGTTGTTTCTATTGTACGCACATTGTGATGAGATCAGTTTGGTGTGACTAAATGGTTCTATTTAACTTATGACAATATTCTATTTGATGCACCTATCAATGTCGATTACATTGTCAAAATCTGGATTGCTTTTGAGATATTTGCGCAGGGTATGTTTCTAAAGATAGCTATTGATGATTTCAGGGGCATCAAAATGTCTTTAGCCAATTGGTTGATTTAATTGGAATAACATCCATTATGGAGGTAAATGGTTGTCTGAGACCCTGTGCAACTTGGTGTAACTTCATTGTTCATCTTTACAAATGAACTTCTTGTGACATTGTGTAGGTTTTGGTTCGCTTGGTTGGGGCTGACGATCATGTCTATCCCAACTTTCTGGATGTGATGCAATACTTGGCTGATAGCGATTTACTTGAAATGATTGTGGACAAACTAAATCCATCTGTAAGTAATAAAAGTTTAGATTGTTCCCAATCAAAAATGAGACTTGAGGCTTTATTTTTGATGAATCTCGGTAGTCTAAAATTTTAGTATAGTGCGAGGCTACCAAATAAAAAACGTGATTACAGGGATTTATCATTGTCATTCTCATTGACAATATTGTCGTTATCATTTACAGTCTTTTTTATGCTCCCAATGTCTTACAACCTTCTGTAACTTGAATCAGAGTCTTCCTGAGGTTCAGGCAAATGCAGCAGAAACATTATGTGCAATTACTCGAAATGCACCTTCAGCTTTAGCTACAAAACTCTCTAGCCATGGGTTTGTCACCTTTGCTTCATATTTGAGTTTCACTGGTTTCTGCGGATATATGCAATAGTCTGACATGGTAAAACTTCTACATTCTTTCTGCAGCTTCGTTTCTAGGATATTTGGTCATGCTATAGAAGATTCACATTCAAAATCTGGCCTAGTTCATTCACTTACTGTATGCATCTCTCTGTTAGATCCGAGGAGATCTGCTGCGTCATCGGCTTTCTTCAATTCTTTTAGAGGTCAACATATGTTTGAGTCTCCTGTCCCAGTGACCCAGGAGACGATTGGTGCTATGCTACCTAAACTTGGTAAGTTGGTTTCCTGTAATATAAAATCTTCCCATGAAACAACAAGATCCTTATTCTTCTTTTATTTTAATTTTTGCTAGATGTACATCACGTAATCACATGGACAATGCTCACATTTTTGTGATTCCTTTTTCAGTTTCTGCTGGCTAATGATTCTATTGTACTCTATTTGGTTTGTTCCATTTTGGTTTATGTGGATAATGAGAAATTGGGGAATTTGTGAATTCCATGGTTGTTGGAATTCCTTCCTGACTTCCTTGCATATGTAGGATTTATGTCTTGTTGCAAGTTTTGTCAAATCAAGGTTTGTCTATTCATTGTCCTCATATGAACAAGATTTTGTCTTCTGCTGCAGGTGACATGCTTATGCTTCTCAGTGTAGCGTCTGACAGCAAAGTATTACCTACAACGTATGGAGAGCTGAGGCCGCCTCTTGGAAAGCATCGTCTGAAGGTCAGATCCTAAATTTAAGCATTTCTGAGAAGGAATTGTAGGCTTTGGGATGTGTACTGTGCTTTTTAGATGGTAAATCTTTACGCTGAATGTTGGGCTCAGTTAGTCAGATCGTTTTATTTTTTCAGATTGTAGAATTCATTGCGGTTCTGTTGAAATCTGGAAATGAAGCTGCTGGAAAAGAATTAGCGAGCTCCGGAACAATTAAAAGGATCCTTGAACTATTTTTTGAGTAAGGTTTAACTAAAATTCAAACTCTTGATGTGGATGTTGCTTTTTCCTTGAGATGTTAAATAACCATATACTTTCAACTTATGAAGGTACCCATACAATAACGCTCTGCATCACCAAGTGGAGAGTATAATACTTTCTTGTTTGGAAAATAAGAGCGAAACAATGGTTAACCATATCCTTCAAGAATGCAATCTGATTTCCAAAATTCTTTCGTCAGACAAAGACTCGGGTCTTTCTGGTGATAACCTGGTATACCATCTGCGCTTTTTCTTACAATGGATTTAATTGATTCTTGATATATGTTATGCTATCATCTAAAAAACTCAAATAAGAGCTGTCGTCTTCTTGTTCGGATATCATTAGTTGAACAAATTCGTCTGCCACTTTCTCTATGTGATGTAGCGTACCGTGGTTACCACTGGGAAAAAACCACCACGGGTTGGATATGTTGGACATATCACAAGACTATGGAATAAACTTGTCCAGCTGAGTGATAGCAATGGCCTAATAAAGGCATCTCTTCAGGTTGGTATTACAACCAAACAATCTTCTGCAGAGTCATTTGTTCTTAAAATAGATTCATCAATTGCACGCATAAAGGCTTTAGCGCAAGAGTGCTCTTCTTTCTACTTTCAGCGTGTTGCTGACGAGACTTTACTCTCTCAAATCATTAGGAAAACAGTGAATGGAACGAGTGGCAAAGTAGTGTTCTGCAGGAGCGCAACACTGTTGAGAATGTGTACAGATGGGCATGCGGGTACTTTCATTAAAATTTTCTCCCTTATCACTGTATCCTTGGCCTCAATTTAGTAACCATCAAATTATCTGTCATTGCATACTTTTAGATGCTAATTCTTCTCTGCATGATGCTAAGCAATAAATAAACATTTTCCTGGCTCATGAGGATCTTTTGGTCATAGTCAGTCTTATTGCTTCTCAGTTCTCATGATGAGCAAACAAAGTAGTTTGCATTGTGACCTTATTTCACTTCCTGCTGATAAATGATTTTAAACCAATGTCGCATACAGGCGCCCAACTACAGTACAAGATAGAACAAGGGATAGCGACGAGGAAGACAGGGATTACGATGTTGCAGCTCTGGCCAATAATTTGAGCCAAGCATTTAACTACAGAATCTATGGAAACGACGATAATGAAGAGGTATTTTTCTGCTTATAACTTTTCTTGCATTTATGAAACTATTTACTCAGACACCAAGTTAATCCTTTTGTTTTCTCTGGTTTCAGGACCATAATACTCTTGACAGAGACGATAGTGTAAGTCCTTCACTCTTCCTTGTAAACCGAATTAAGTACTTTTCATATCTGTTTTCACACTATTATGATAAGATGCAAGCCTGAAAGCATTTTCCCTCTTCAAAACAGTTTTTTTGATAATGGATTTTCTCTTCATATTATATACAGGATGCTTACTTCGACAATGAATCTGCTGAAGTAGTAATTTCATCCTTGAGACTTGGAGATGACCAAGGAAGGTGCGTTTTAATATCTTTTTTTGTATACAAAGAATTTTTTCTGATTATCATATCGGTTCTTTAACTCAAGTAATCTGAAATTATGATAACTATTTGCCGCAGTTTGCTCACAAATTCGAACTGGTTCACATTCCAAGACGACAGATTCAGCGAGACGACCTCTTACACAACGATGGAAGACGTGAACTTGAATGGAAACTCAAGTGCCAACAATAGCAGCAGCAGTGACGATGAAGTTCTGGTTGTAGAAGAAGACGATGATCTAACCGAGAAACCGAAGAACATCTCTGCTGACAATTTATCAACATCAGACTCAACAAGCATCAACACATCAGAGAACAACGATGAACAATCTGAAATGCAAGTCACTAGCTCCAGTCTGAACCCATTCATCGATGTACCAATGGTCGATGTCAAAACCGAACCGGTGATTCCAAACGGTTCCCCAACATCTGGAAGCAGATGCTCGGGGCAGAAATCGCCTCCGGCAGTGCGAGCATTATTTGAAGAGGATGTGGAGTTTGTGGGAGTGGAACCAGAAGGGACAGAGAAAGCAATGGAGCAAGCTTTGAAAGAAGGGATAGTCGGTGAAGCTGGGCCGTTGAAGCGGAATATCGTTCAGAAAGTTCCGGAAAACGAAAATCCGGAGGAGACTTCGGGAGTGAAAGAGTTCAACGATTCAAATTTCTGGAGGGTTGATCAAGAAGTTACGGTTTTGGAGTAAAATATGAAGGTAAACAAAAAAAAAACAATACAAGGAGAAGCCTGAAGAAAGTCTGCATTTTTATAAAGTTTGTCTCCTAATGTTGATGCACTGTTTCTTTTTTTTTTTGTTTTTCTTCTTGTCTAATTATTACAAATGTTAGAAATGTCTCTGATTTACTCGTTTGCCTATTATACTACTTTGGAACATTATCTTCATCGTCCAGCTAAAAAGTACATTATTCAACGGATTACAGTTTTTAAAATACGGTTCAATAAAATTGTTTAAAAAATGGAGTAATAACAGTTGCTAACTAACATGTAGAGTTTTTCTAATCATATTCCGACTTCGATCTGTTAGAATCAAATTTGTGCTTAGGAAAAGAAAAGTCAACGCAAGCAACAATCAAGATTTTGGTCATCCTGAGTTCACCGTGAAAGCTACGTCTCAGGGGAGGGAAACAGTGTCCCTCAACTGCATCTACTATCACTGTAAGATACACAATCACCACACCGACGACTCAACGAAAAGTTACAAGCACAAGCTTAAACAAAGAGGAAGAACCCTGAGAATATCTAACGGGAAGATGCTCCAACGTTAATCCAGCTCGTTACGAGCTCCGATCTCTTTCTCTTTTTCTTCTCTCTGTTTTTCTTTTAACTTTCTATGTCTGTAACCAGCTTCTGTGTGTTGACCTCTTTTTTTGTGTAGAAGAGACAAATACTTAAGTCTCATAACACGTGCTTTTGCTTCTTGGACTTTTTATGTCTGTAGGCCCAAAGAGAAATTGTATTTGACTGAACTTTAGTCTTCACAATCTCCACCTTTCAGGCAGAACACCCACGACACCGCCGAACCCTAGTCTATTTTTCCTTTTTTTTTTTTTTAATTTTATTTTCTTGATCTCATTTTTCTTTGTTTGTTGCAGCTTCCAACGAACAACATATGTTCTTCCGCTGCGCCGACGAACCCAGGTAATGCTTCACAAACCTTGATTCATCTCCTCTCGCTTTTACTCTGATTTGAAAACCCAAAAAAAAATCCACTTTTAATTTCTTCAAATTTCTGTTCAGATACTCCACCTGGAACTGATGACTTCAACCTCCCAGCTCCTTTTGACTCACGGGTAACTCTCTCTCCACATGATTTTCATCTTGTATTGTCACAGATTTCGGAACAACAAGTGAATTGACTTCTCACCTGTTTTTTGAATTTTGCGAGAGCCTCTCTGACAGTGGAGTTACCCGGAGCTTCCATCTGCTTAGATGACGTTCACCAAATCACAGCAGAGCTGAAACTTAGGCCCATGTACTTCTTTAGTTAAGAAGTCTGCTGGATTTTTGCTGGTGTGAATCTTGTAAAGTGCAACGTCTTCATCTGCTACTATATCTCGAATGAAATGATATTTAGTAGCTATGTGCTTGGTTCGTTCGTGATGCACATAGTTCCTTGCAAGCGCCAATGCACTCTGTGAATCGCAATGAATCTTCACACTTTCTGTGTTGAAACCCAATTCACAACAAATACCCTTTAACCATATGGCCTCTCTCACTGCTGATGACAAAGCCATATACTCAGCTTCGGTTGTTGATAGAGCCACCACTGACTGCAAATTAGACCTCCAACAAACTGTATTACCCCAAACCTTGAAGATAAATCCTGTAACTGATCTTCTTCTGTCGAGGTCAGTGGCATAATCTGAATCACAAAACCCTTCAACACTGAAAATTGATGCTTTAGTGAATGTAAGACACGCTTTTGATGCACCTCTTAGATATTTCAAAACCCACTTAACCGTTGACCAATGTTCTCTTCCTGGCTTTGACATATATCTGCTAATAACACCCACATCATAAGCCAAATCTGGTCTTGAACCTATCATGGCATACATAAGGCTTCCCACTGCACTAGCATACAGAATGCTTTCCATATGAACAGCTACTGTCTTTCTTTCACTCTCAGATAAACTCTTCAATTTGAAATGAGGTGCCAAGGGAGTAGTCACAGCCTTTGAATATGACATTCCGAAGCTCTTTAATATCTTTTCAATGTAGTTCTCCTGTGACAAAATCAGAATTCCTTTCTCTCTGTCTCGAATGATGTCCATTCCCAGAATACGAGAGGCATTTCCCAAATCTTTCATTTCAAATTCTCTGTTCAAACTCTCTTTAACCTTTCTGATCTCTGACATGTTTCCTGATGCAATCAACATATCATCAACGTATAACAGAAGGTAAATGGCTTGATCAGTCTTTGTATTTTTCATGTACACACACAGATCAAAACTGCTCCTTAAGAACTCTTCTCCCTTCATGAAGCTGTCAAACCTTAAGTTCCATTGCCTTGGTGATTGTTTCAACCCCTATAGAGATTTCCTGAGAAGTCAAACTTTATTCTCATCTCCTTTCTTTATGAAACCTTCAGGCTGACTCATTAAGATCCTTTCTTCCAAGTTTCCATGCAGAAAAGCAGTCTTGACATCTAGTTGTTCCAATTCATAGTCTAGATTCGCAACCATAGACAACATGATTCTGATGGACACGTGCTTTACCACTGGTGAGAAAATTTTGTTGTAGTCTATCCCTTCTTTCTGTGAAAACCCCTTTGCAACAAGCCTGTCCTTGTACCTTTGTTTTTCAACTCCTGGTACTCCTGGCTTAAGTTTGAAAATCCACTTGCAACCAACTAGCTTCTGCTTGTCTGGCTTATCAATAAGGTCCCATGTATGATTTTTATCAAGTGAATCCATTTCTTCATTTGCTGCATTATTCCAGTGTTTCCACTTCTTACTTTTCTTTGCTTCCTCAAGAGAACTTGGCTCTTCTGTCTCTAGATCTTCTGCAGCAGATAAGGCGTATGCTACAAAATTAGAATCCTCATATCTTGAAGGAGCCTTGACATTCTGCCTTCTACTTCTGTCCCTCGTAAGTAGATAATCATCAAGTGACTGATTATTCTGTGACTCAGCTTCTTCTTCTGCAAATGTCAAACCCTCTGAATCACTTTCACTTTCTGACCCATCTGAACTTTCTGAACTATCTGAACCATCTGTCATATCTGAACCATTCTGATCCGTAGAAGCTCCACCTCGAGATGAAGTTTCACCATCTTCATATCATGATAAAGTTGGTCCCTGAATGAGCTGATCACTGAATGATACTCTCTTCCCTGACTTTTTCCGTTTCTGCTTTAATGATTCAACTGGTTCCTCAACAGCCTTTTTCTTTAATATCTCTTCTTCCTGAAACACCACATTCCTGCTTGTAGTACACTTTCCATCCTCTGGAATCCAAACACGATATCCTTTAACTCCAAATGGATATCCCAAGAGAACTCCTTTTACAGCTCTTGGTCTTGTCTTTTCCTGGACAGTGTGCACATAAGCTGAGCACCCAAACCTCCTAAGATGTGACAGCTTAGGTTTGTGACCAGACCACATCTCCTCAGGTAACTTGAACTCGATAGTGGAGTTTGGAGTCCTGTTAATCAGATATACAGCTGTCTGTGTTGCCTCAGCCCAGAATTCTTGACCCAATCCTGTCTCAGCCAACATGCTCCTCACCTTATCCATGATAGTTCTGTTCATTCTTTCTGATACACCATTCTGCTGTGGTGTATAAATGCAGGTCCTGTGTCTTTTGATTCCAGATTTCTTACACAAATCATCAAACTGTGTGTTACATAACTCCAAGCCATTGTCAGTTCTTAAACACTTAATCTTCTTTTCTGTGTGGTTTTCAACAGCTTCTTTCCATTCCTTGAACTTATGAAATGCTTCATCCTTCGTCCTTAGAAAATAAACCCACACCTTCTTGGAGTAATCATCTATGAAACTGATGAAGTATTTACAGCCTCCCAAACTTTCTGGTGTTGATGGAGATCCCCACAAATCAGAATGAACATATTCCAGAATTCCTTTAGTTGTATGCTTGGCTGCTGGAAAACTTTGTTTATGTGACTTCCCAAGTACACAACTCTCACAGAAATCTAACTCTCCAACCTCTGTCGTTGGCAAATACCCATCTCGAACTAGAACATCCATGTTCTTAGAGCTCATATGACCAAGTCTTGAATGCCATAAGAATGTCATTTTATCCTTTGACTCTGTGAGGTTAACTTCAGCCTTGCTCACTGTACCTTGGAGATAGTACAAGCCTTCATTGTACTTTCCAGATATCACTTTCTGACCATCTTTGTAGAAAATGACTGTGAAGTCTTCACCCTCGTATTTGCATCCTGACTTTTCTAGCATTCCATATGATATAAGATTTCTGCTCATATTTGGCATATACCTCACATTTGTAAGTATTATGACCTTGCCATCTGGGTTTACTATTTTGATTTTTCCAATGCCTTTTACTTCACTGTGAGTGTTATTTGCCATTAACACTTTTCCTCCATCAAGCTCTTGCAGGTCAAACAACACATCTTTGTTGGGAGTGATGTGAAAAGTGCATCCTGAGTCCATGACCCACTCATTCTTTGAGTCTTGGGTACTTGCTGTGAGAACTAGAGGTTGCTGGACCTCTGTTGCAACATTGGCCGATGACTCACCATTCTTCTTATGGCCTCTGTTTGGACATTCCTTCTTCCAATGTCCTTTTTTCCCACAGCTAAAGCAGGTATTTTTGTTGTATTTGTTTTTGGACTTTCCCCTGCTTTCTCTGGATTTAGATCTTCCTTTTCCTTGTTTGTTGTTCCAATTCTTGTTGTCTGATCTTTTTTCAGACCTTCCTCGGGATTCAACATACAACCCTTCTGATGCTGATTTATTCTTGTTGAGCAATCCTTTCTGCCTTAGCTCAGCTTCTTTAGAGTAAGCAGCAATCACCACATCATCTACTGTAAGTGTCTCCTTCCCGCTTCCATATTGGAGAGTGTGAACCAACGGTTCATAAGCTGCCGGAAGTCCTGACAAGAGCTGAATGGCTTGGTCTTCTTCAGAAATGGTGACCTTGAGACTGCTCAAGTCTGCAACCAATTTCAGAAAGGTATCCACGTTCTCTTATATGGTCTTATTTTCTTCCATTTTGTAACAAGAGAATTGCTTCTTTAAGTAGATTCTGTTGGGTAGCGACTTGGTTTGATAAATCTTTTCAAGTGCTTTCCACATGCCCAGGGCAGTGGTTTCATCCATGATCTTCCTCAGGATTTGATCACTTAAGCATGTCCCCAATAGGCTTCTTACTCTTAGATCTTTCGCAGCTTTCTTTTCATCAATCTTTTCCTCTGATGAATCACTCTTTGCGTCTGATCCGTCTTCTTTCTGTTCAGATTCTAAGAAGATAGTAAAGTCTTCCTTAAGAACTGGAAGTAAGCCTTAAATCTCCAGCTGACCCATCATCTTGTATTTCCACATGCCAAAGTCCCCTTTACCATCAAATTTATCCATCTCAAATCTTCCCGGAGTTGGATCCATGATTTACTGATACATTTGACTTTCTTGCAGGTTGAAAGATACTCAGAATGATGTTTCGAATCACAAGCAACACCAGATGTACAAAATCTCAGAATGATGTCTTGAACCACAGGCAAACCCCAGATCAACACAAGATCTACAACCTCAGGCCTTGATCTACTTTGCAAGCAAAAATCCAGATAAGTTCCTTTACCCATTCTACTTCCGCTTCAACAGATCTACAACATATCTACTTCTGATACAACATATCTAGAAGCTCTGATACCACTTGTAGAGTTTTTCTAATCATATTCCGACTTCGATCTGTTAGAATCAAATTTGTGCTTAGGAGAAGAAAAGTCAACGCAAGCAATAATCAAGATTTTGGTCACCCTGAGTTCACCGTGAAGGCTACGTCTCAGGGGAGGGAAACAGTGTCCCTCAACTGCATCTACTATCACTGTAAGATACACAATCACCACACCGGCGACTCAACGCAAAGTTACAAGCACAAGCTTAAACAAAGAGGGAACAAGAAGAACCATGAGAAGATCTAACGGGAAGATGCTCCAATGTTAACCCAGCTCGTTACGAGCTCCGATCTCTTTCTCTTTTTCTTCTCTCTGTTTCTCTTTTAACTTTCTATGTCTGTAACCAGCTTCTGTGATGAGCTCTTTTTTTTGTGTAGAAGAGACAAATACTTAAGTCTCATAACACGTGCTTTTGCTTCTTGGGCTTTTTATGTCTGTAGGCCCAAAGAAAAATTGTGTTTGACTGAACTTTAGTCTTCACGTAACACCGTGTAAAATTTTTTTGACAAATACTTTATATTCAATCACTTATGAATTCCTTTTAATTTTTTCAAATTCGATAATTCAATAATCAAAAATACAAAAAAAATATAACAATCATCCTTGAGATTGTGAGGAATTAGTTATCCGTATCCTTTTTTTTTATCAGAAAATGAAAACTAATCACCCATATATGTAGGGCCGATTTCAAGAACTTCTGGATTTCGTGATTGATGAGCTTGAAAATGTTGGAGATCAATATAAAAGGTAAAAATATGAAGATTGTAAACGCCAAATCAAAATTGAGCGTGAAATATAAAAACATTGTAGCTCGTCAAATCAATATGATGATAAAAATCTTCTCTTATTTTTTTGTAATCGTGACTAAAGGTCTGTATTTGGTCATGTTAGAGTAAAAAAGTAGCTGAAAACTTTTTGTCTGCTGAGTTACTCTCACTATTAACTAATCGGGTTAAAAAAAGAAGAAAAAAAAATTCAGCTCATGTAAGCTGAAAAATGATAAAAAGAGAGTAATTTTTTTTGTTTTTTTGGTTGAAGAGTAAAAAAGAGAGTAATTTATTACCCTAGTTTAACGAGAAGAAAAGTTGTTTACAAGTTCTTGTTCCTACATAGAAAACTTATTCTAGTTGAGACTTAGTCAAAAACCACGTAATAATTAAAACTAAAACACATTTATTCTTCAAAGAGCAACTTGATTCCAGTTTTACGGGTAACCCACTACTATATATATATAGCTTGTTGGTGGTGAGTTTAGCACTTCTCGGTTTAGCCCGGTTTGAACTAAGACCGACCCAATTGATCCTAGTTGACGACGGTTCGAACCCAGAAGGAGAGACCACAAAACGGTTGCCGACCTTCGAACTCAAAATAAAGGTCCACGAATGACTGCTAAACCGACAAGTTCGGTAAGAACCCAAAAGAATGCCGAACTCATTGTGAACGGCTCTGAACGTTGATTTTAAACTGAGATCGGTGAGTTAGTCCCGATCGACGACGGTTCAAGATCGGTAAGCAAATGCACAAAGCGACTAATCATCGAGCTCGGTGAAAGCCGAACTCATCATGATCGATTCTAAACGTAAAATCAAGTCCTCATCTCGAACCGAGATCAGCCCAATTGACCCTTATCGACGACGGTTCGAGATCGGTAAAGAAAAAGACACCAAGTGATTGCCGACTCGCGGCATACCGAGCTCGTCGGTTTCAACCCATCGTAATCAAAACCCACTTACGGGATTCGCGGAGAAAAGCATATCTTACTTTTGCTGAAAATACGGAAAAGGAAGATTAACCAGTTTTTTAATCCGAGATTCGCGGAACTTTTCCCGGATTAGGGGGAAAGTTTTAGCCACCGAAGAAGCTTATAAATAAGGAAGTCCCAACGACATTTAAAAGGGGGGGGGGGATGAACGACACATTTTAGAGAGAGAAAGTGAGAGCTCGAAATCCGATTTCAATTTCATTACCGATCTTAAAACATTTTGTAACTCCGACGAGTTCGTCTTAATAAAAACGAGATTCCGATCAATCTGTCGATTTTTTATCCTTGTGTGATTTTTACAATCAACAATTGGCGCTAGAAGGAGGGGGGGGGGGACAAACCTCCGAGTCTCTTTCGATAAGCCCGATGATGACCGAAAGGACGATAACCCCGATACTCGATGGTAGCGGTTCCACGCTCAGCGATAACGGTACCCAGAATAACGGACTCGACATTCTCAACCCCAAAAATCGCAACCCGACCGGCAACAACGATGATCCTTCGCTTATTCCGCCAGGTACTGCAACTGCGACCCAGGCTCCGATCGACCAAACCGCTCTCATGATGGCATTGGCAACACAACTCGCCGAACTCTCCAAAAGGAACAATGGAAGATTCGACTCTCTATTCGCAAATCAGACAGAACTTCGAGACCAGCTCGGCGAACTCTGACAGAACCCATCACCTTCCCGATCGGATGAAGTGACACCCCCTATTCGCCGAAACCTTATCACCGAGCTAAATCGAAACCAAAGCACAACATCTCGATTTCCCGCATTAAGATCCGCCGATAGCCAGGAGACACATATCACCGATCAAGCATCTCTGAATCAAGAGTTCGAGAACGTCAGAGCCCAACTTCGAGATATGAAATCTAAATTCCATCAGGCAACCCGAGATTGATCGCGTGATCCGGGAGACGCAGAAGACACCATTCACATATCCGATCGTCAACATTCCGGTTCGGCGCTTGGAAAAAATAAAAATCACACCATACGACGGACATACCGATCCTCGTCATTTCATGACCTCGTTCGGCATTATGATGAACCGTTTTCGATTTGACACCAAGGAGGAAAAAGATGCTACCACATGCCAACTCTTCGTGGTAACGGAACCGCGCTCGATTGGTTCTCACAGCTAGATGCACACTCGATCAACAGCTATACCGAACTGTCTACCAAGTTTCTCAAGCGCTTCACAATGTTCATCAAGCAAAAAACTCGAAATGCCGACCTATGGGCCCTCGAACAGAAAAGCGATGAACCATTGTGTGATTTTATGAACTGATTCAAAGAAATAGTGTCCCACTGCACTATTGATGACGAAGCTGCGATCGAGGCCCTTTACAAGGCGACCTTGTACAAGTCGGATTTTCACAAAGAGATCAAACGCAACTGGTCGAACACTCTGGAGGACATCTTACACAAATCGCACGTCTACATCCTTGAACAAGAAGAGGTAGCCGCGAAGGATAAGCAGTACGCCCTTTCAAAGCAAGTCGCACCCAGAGACCAGCCAAAAGAGGAGTACCGCAAAAACCGTGCTCACTACGAAAGACGAATTGCGACTCATCAAGTCAGTGCCATTCAACCACAACAACATTGGAATACATGGATCCGGCCCGAGGATCCAAACGAGTCGACCTCCAACGCATAATCATTCTACCAATTTCATAATAGAGAGGGTCACAACACCGAAGAATGCCGACACCTCAAAGATCTCCTCTTGTTAAAATTCAGAAAGGGCGAAGTCCTGGTCGGAGCCGCGTTCCGGCCTAGAAACAGATCTCGCCGTTATGATAATAACGGAGGACGTCGGCCGAACACCGTCGGAAATCCGGGACGCACGAATATCAGATCTAACACGGAGCAACCGAAACGAGATCGGGAGGCCCAACCCAAAAATCAGAACATCCCGCAAGTGCGGAAGCGCGTTAACATGATTATGGGAGCACTCGAATCCTGCAATTATTCAGTTCGGGCAATCAAAGAGCATAGCAGAGAAGTAATTGCGGCACGGCGGCAGAACCGAATTGTAGCAGGCGGAATATCGGTAACCTTCCGAAGCCGATACAGAAGGACTCCACATGCCACATAACGACCCTTTAGTCGTCAACTTGCTTATCGGAGACGTTGCTATCGGGAGAATCCTCATCAACACCGGCAACTCGGTAAACGTATAATTCAGACAGACATTGAGAGACATGGATTTCCTGGACTCCGAGATCAAAGAAAACATTGAACCTCTCACTGGATTCACAAGCGAACAAACCATGACCGCGGGAACCGTCAAAATACCAATCTACGTCGGCGGACTCGTAAGAATGGTCAAATTTTTGGTCCTCGACAGGCCAGCGATATACATGTCATCCTCGGGACACCTTGGATACACACGATGAAGGCTGTTGTCTCGACCTACCATCAATGTTTAAAATTACCAACGCCATCCAGAGTTTTTACCCGCAAAGGTGATCAAATAATGTCCCGAACATGCTATATCAACGAGTGCAAACTTAGGACGGCATCTCGAACATGTGTCATCGGCACGAACAGAACTTCGACCAATCCATTAGATCGAAAGATGGATCCTGACTTGCCCAGGCGCGAGACAATCATCCAGGTCAATATCGACGAGCTCAATCCCGAAAGATGCGTCGTTATCGGAGCCGAACTGGATGAAGAAATCAAAAGTGATCTGATCCACTTCCTCAAAAGGAACGTTTCGACGTTCGTCTGGACTATTACAGATATGCCCGGGATTAACCCAAAAACCGCGTGTCACGAGCTCGGCATTGACACTACCTTCAAACCAATCAAGTAGAAAAGACGTAAGCTCTACCCAGAAAAGGCTCAGGCCGTCAACGACGAAGTCGAACGTTTACTTACAGCAAGCTTAATCACCGCGGTCAGATATCCGGATTGGTTAGCTAATCCGGTCGTCGTAAAAAGAAGAACGGAAAATGGAGACTTTGTGTTGATTTCACCGATCTCAACAAAGCTTGCCCAAAAGACAGTTTCCCGGTTCCGCATATCGATAGACTGGTCGAATCCACGGCCAGAAACGAACTTATATCCTTCATGGATGCCTTCTCAGGGTACAACCAGATACTCATGCACCCTGACGATCGAGAGAAGACATCATTCATCACGGATCGAGGCATCTATTGCTATAAAGTCATGCCGTTCGGATTAAAAAATGCTGGAGCAACATACCAACGACTCGTCAATCGCATGTTCGCAAGTCAGGTAAAACTATGGAAGTATACATCGACGACATGCTCGTTAAATCCCTTATCGCCAAGGATCATATCGGTCATCTCAACAAGTGTTTCAATATACTCAACGAGTACAGTATGAAACTTTACCGAACAAATGCACATTCGGGGTAACTTCCGGAGAATTCCTCGGATATATCGTAACTCAGAGGGGAATCGAGGCTAACCCCAAGAAGATCATCGACTTGCCATCCCCAACAACGAAACGAGAAGTTCAGCGGCTGACTGGCCGTATCGCCGCACTTAACCGATTCATCTCCCGATCAACAGATAAGTGATTACCTTTCTATGACCTACTTCGTGGCAACAAACATCTTGGCCCAACGAGGTTTAGCTCAGCTCGAACCAAGACCGGTTCGATTATTCCCGGTTCGGGCCAGAAGAAAGAAAACCAAGTTTCGATGGGCCGAACTTCAGACTTAAAACGGGTCTAATAACTTTGACGACCGACGTCCGAGGCCCAACGAGGGCCCAGTTCGTTACAACGGAACTCGATCGACCTCCGAGATAAGCGGAAGATTTCCTTATCTCGGAGGGAAATCGGGAGAATTTCCTTTTTCCTAACCGAACTAGGAAAATGAAGTTTTCCTTTTGACGACCAACTCTGAAT
The DNA here is from genome assembly GCA_002933915.1 of Eutrema heterophyllum. Lineage (NCBI taxonomy): Eukaryota > Viridiplantae > Streptophyta > Magnoliopsida > Brassicales > Brassicaceae > Eutrema > Eutrema heterophyllum. The sequence continues at coordinate 399,628 of PKMM01021364.1, forward strand.
CTTATAAATAGGGAGGACATGAACACATTCAGGTTGGAGAATAATCTGGGAGACAGAAGAAAGAGAGAGAGATCTCCAAATCGCCGATCTCAACTTTTTTTATTTTCTTTAAGTTCTTTTTAAACCTCTGTTGTAATGCCGACCTCAATCAATAAAACCAGATTCCGATCCAAAGTTCTCTGTTTTACCCCTTTGTGTGATTTTCATAATCAACAATTGGCGCCGTCTGTGGGGAAAGAGGAAACAGAACTTACGGATCTCGTTTAATTGAGTTCGGTAATGGCGAACCCAGACGGTACTCCAGTTATCATCAACGACGGTTCCGAGCACGAAGATCGAAATTCGTTGAATGACAGGCTCGACCCAAAGGATACCGAACTACCTACCGGAGGAGAAGACCCTCCAGCACCGAATCCACCAGAAATCACTACAACAACTCCAACACTATTCGATCTAACTGCCCTCATACAAGCTATGACCGTACAGTTCGCAGAAATCTCCAAAAAGAATGAAGAAAGGTTCAAATCTCTGCTGGCATCCTAGACCGAACTCCGAAATCAGCTCAGTACACTCAGACAAAAACCGATCACCCCTGAGAACGCGAACCCTCCTCTTCGTTGGAACCTCATGACCGAGCTGAACCATAACCAAAACCCGACTGCAACAGATCTGCCAACAAGATGGTCCGCTGCCAACCCATGGACTAATATCACCAATCAAGCAGCTCTAGATCAAGAGTTCGAGAACGTCAAGGCCCAACTTCAAGATATGCGATCTAAGTTTCATCAAGCTATGAGTTCGGCACCACCATTCACAGATCGGGTTATCAACACCACAGTTCGGCGTTTGGAAAAGATCAAGATTACACCATACGATGGACACACCGATCCGCGCCATTTCATGACCTCGTTCGGAATCATGATGAACTGTTTCCGCTTCAGTACTGAAGAAGAAAAAGATGCTGCCACATGCCAGCTATTCGTGGAAAATCTCACTGGAACCGCACTTGATTGGTTCTCACAGCTAGACGCGAACTCGATCGACAGCTATACCGAGTTCACAACAAAATTCCTCAAACGATTCACCATGTTCATCAAACAGAAAACGAGGAATGCCGACCTATGGGCCCTCGAACAAAGAAGCGACGAACCGTTACGCGACTTCATGAACAGCTTCAAAGCGGTAGTATCTCACTGCACCATCGACGACGACGCAGCAATAGAAGCACTTTACAAAGCGACCTGGTAAAAATCCGATTTTCACAAAGAAATCAAGCGCAACTGGCCTAAAACTCTGGAAGACATCCTGCACAAGTCACATATCTACATCCTCGAGGAGGAAGAGGAAGCCGTGAAAGAAAAGCAGTACGCTCCTCCCAAGCAAACAGTTCAGAAAGAAAAGGCCAAGGAAGAATACCGAGATACTCGCAACAATTATGAAAAACGACCGGTCAACACTGTTCGGTCGCATCAACCTTGGAATACATGGGTCCGACAAGATGACCCACATGAGTCAAAAAGCGAGTCCGGCCCATTCTGCCACTTCCATAACAGAGAAGGCCATACCACCGAGGAGTGCAGACACCTTAAAGATTTCCTGATGCTAAAATACAAGAATGGTGAAGAACCGGTAGAATGAGCGTTCTGACCTGGAAATAGATCCCGCCGCTACGACAACAACGAAGGACGGCGTCGTGACAATGATAAGCCGAACAAGAATCCCGAGCAAGCGAAAGACACAACCGACGTAGGTCAACAGAAAAGAGATCGGGAAAAACAAACCAATAATCAACATGCTCCACAAGTTCGGAAACGCGTTAACATGATGATGGGAGCATTGGAATCTTGCAAGTATTCAGTCCGGGCGATAAAAGAATATAGTAGAGAAGCACTCGCCGCGCGAAGAGAAAACCGAACTGCATCAAGTGGGATACCGATAACGCAAAGCCGACACGGAAGGACTTCACATGCTGCACAATGACCCGCTTGTGGTCGATCTACTCATTGGGGATGTCGCCGTCGGACGAATCCTAGTTGATACCGGAAGCTTGGTGAATGTGATATTTAGGGAGACTCTCAGAAACATGGATTTCCCATATTCCCAAATCAAGCCGAACATCAAACCCCTAACAGGTTTCTTGGGAGAACCAACCATGACCGCGGGAACAGTGAAACTACCCATCTACGTCGGAGGAATCATGAAGATGGCCAAATTTTTGGTCCTACAGAAACCTACGATTTACCACGTTATACTCGGGACACCATGGATATACGCGATGAAAGCTGTGGTTTCAACCTACCATCAATGTATGAAGTTCCCAACACCATCTGGTGTCATTACCCTAAAAGGCGACCAAGTGATGTCCTGAACATGCTATGTTAACGAGTGCAAGCTGAGAACAGCACCCCGCATATGCGTGATCGACACGAGTAAAACCCCAGCAGACCCTGACCTGCCGAGGCGAGAAACGATAATCCAAGTCAACATTGACGAACGCAATCCCGAAAGATGCGTGGGAATAGGAGCCGAACTCGACGAAGAAATCAAGAACGATTTAATTCGCTTTCCCAAAAGAAACCTGTCGACCTTCGCCTGGTCGATCAACGACATCCCCGGAATCGATCCGAAGATCGCGAGTCACGAACTTAACATCGACTCCACCTTTAAACCAATCAAGCAGAAAAGACGCAAGCTCGGTCCAGAAAAAACCCAAGCCGTCAACGATGAAATTGAGCGACTACTTAGCACAGGATCAATCACGGAAGTTCGGTATCCGGACTGGCTGGCTAACCCGGTCGTCGTGAAAAAGAAGAACGGAAAATAGAGAATCTGCGTCGACTTCACCGACCTCAACAAAGCCAGCCCGAAAGACAGCTTTCCACTTCCACATATCGACAGGCTAGTCGAAGCCACCGCTGGAAACGAACTCCTCTCTTTCATGGATGCGTTCTCACGCAACAACCATATACTTATGCATCCCGACGATCGAGAGAAAACCTCTTTCATCACCGACCGCGGCATCTACTGCTACAAGGTCATGCCGTTCGGCCTTAAGAACGCTGGTGCAACTTACCAGAGGCTCGTCAACCGCTTGTTCGCAAGCCAACTTGGTAAAACTATGGAAGTGTACCAAAAGACCACATCGGACATCTCAATACATGTTTCGACATACTCAACGAGTACGGTATGAAGCTCAATCCCTTGGGTACATTGTCACTCAAAGAGGAATCGAGACGAACCCCAAACAGGTCTCGGCAATCCTCGATCTCCTATCTCCGACAACAAAAAAGAGAAGTCGAACGGTTGACCGGTCGCATTGCCGCACTTAACAGGTTCATTTCCCGATCTACCGACAAGTGCCTCCCTTTTTACCAACTCCTTCGCGGTAACAAACATCTGGAATGGGACGACAAATGCGAAGAAGCATTCAAACAACTCAAAGAGTATCTATCGACTCCACCGATCTTAGCTAAACCAGAAGATGTCGAAACTCTCTACCTCTACATTGCAATTTCCACTTCGGCAATCAGTGGAGTCCTTGTTCGAGAAGACCGAGGCGAGCAGAAACCGATCTTCTACATTAGCAAGTCACTAGATGGCGCCGAGAACCGATATTCTACTCTCGAAAAACTCGCCCTTGCCGTCGTCATTGCCGCTCGAAAGCTTCGCCCATACTTCGAATTGCATTCCATCACTATTCTCACTGACCAACCCCTTCGAACGATCTTACATAGCCCAAGCCAATATGGCCGACTCGCCAAGTGGGCAATCGAGCTCAGTGAGTACGACATCGATTACAAGAATCGGACGTGTATCAAATCACAAGTCCTTGCCGACTTCCCTATTGAACTACCGCAAGAATTCATCAATACCGATGTTGTAACTACCGAACAATGGACCCTCCACGTGGACGGATGGTCGTCCCATCGAGGGTCGGGAGTGGGCATCCGCCTTCAATCTCCAACTAGAGAAATCTTGGAACAGTCGTTCCGTTTGGCGTTCAATGCATAGAACAACGAAGCAGAGTACAAAGCACTACTTGCAGGACTACGTTTGGCTAAGGCCATTGGCGCAACTCGCATACACGCGCACTACGATTCCCAGCTCGTCGCAAGCCAGTTCGGTGGGGAATACGATGCAAAGAATGACCGAATAGACGCATACCTCAAACTCGTAAATCAACTCGCCGCTGAATTCGAATCCTTTGATCTTATCAAGATCCCGAGGGGAGAAAACGCTCCGGCCGACGCACTCGCCGCACTCGCTTCAAGCTCGGACCCCCATCTCAAAAGAACAATCCCAGTCGAGAGCATTCCCGAACCAAGCATCGGGGAGTCGGAAGAATGTAATATCACCACTCGTAGGCGTAAATATGGGGAACAACCCGCAACCAACCCCTTCCTACGAAGACGAAAGCGAGCTCCAATAATAGAGGCCGAACTCAACGCCAATCCCAAACATAACGTCGATAAAAATCTGTGAAACCAATCCGTCGATGACGACGAGGAACCATCAGAAGGCGTTCACGTACCAATGGAGGTCGAAGCCGAAATCGAAAACGAACCCGAAGACTGGACACAAGAGATCAAAATGTATATCTGCGAAGGAACAGTCCCGACTGACAGATGGGCAGCCCGATGACTCAAAATGCGAGCTGCCCCGTTACATAGTTCTTCATGGAGAACTGTTCTGATGGAGCTCGGTAGGTACCCTTCTAAAGTGCGGTACCGGTAAAGATATTCACGAAGTCATAAGCAAAGTACACGACGGCGACGGTGGAAACCACGCCGGAGGACGCTCTTTGGCCTTGAAGATAAAAAGGCGAGCTACTATTGGCCGACCATGCAAGCAGACTATGAGAAATTCGCGGCTAAATGTGAAAAGTGCCAAAGGCATGGCCCGATGATACATCTTCCAACCGAGCTACTGACCATGTTAACGGCTCCTTACCCCTTCATGCGATGGGCACTAGACATCATCGGTCCGTTACGACGTTCCACCACGCAAAAGCAGTTCATCCTTGTTATGATGGATTACTTCACCAAATGGGTTGAGGCCGAATCCTACGCCGTGATCCATGCTCTCGATGTCAAGAAGTTCGTCTGGAAGTATATCATATGTCGGCATGGAGTCCCGTACGAAATTATCACAGATAATGGACCACAGTTCATCTCGACGCTATTCGGCGACTTCTGCGCTAAATGGAAAATCCGACTAAGTTTCTCCACACCAAGATACCCTCAAGGCAACAGACAGGCCGAGGCAACAAACAAGACCATCATTGACGGAATCAAGAAGCGTTTAGACAACAAAAAAGGACGATAGGCTGACGAACTTGACGGGGTCTTATGGTCCCATCGCACGACCCCTAGACAATCCACTGGACAATCACTGTTCTACCTGGCTTACGGACTGGAAGCATTATGTCCCGCCGAACTTAAAGTTCCGACAATACACCGAACATTGCTCGTTCAAAATCCCGGTCTTAATGACGAAATCATGCTCGATAATCTCGATACACTTGAAGAACAGCGCGAGCAAGCGTTACTCCGAATCCAGAATTATCAGAACTTAGCAGCACGTTACTACAACAAGAAAGTTCGCAGACGTCACTTTGAAGATTGCGATCTCGTGTTACGAAAAGTCTTTGAAGGCACCCAAGAGAAAAATGTAGGAAAGCTCGGTACTAACTGGGAGGGACCTTACCAGATCATGACGGTCGTCAAACCCGGAGTGTACAAACTCATGAAGATGGACGAAACACCGATTCCTCGATCCTGGAATTCAATGAACCTCAAGCGATACTACTATTAAAAAGTTCGGCATTACGCAGAAAAAAAGAGCACCGAGCTCCTATACTTGAAGCTCGGTTTCAATAAAGGTGTAATATGAACTACGAATGGCTTGATCCCTCTTTCGAAGGTACGTAGGCAGCCCACCTCGGGTTCATCTATTACTTGAATAAAATTTTAAGTGTTCCAAGGCATGAAAACCGAACTCGAACAATTCGTTTCTATAAGAAAAACCGAACTTGAACAGTTCATCTCTATAAGAAAAATCGAACTTGAACAGTTCGTCTCTATAAAAGCGAACTTGAACAGTCCGTCTCTATAAAACCGAACTCGAACAGTTCGACCGAACCCAAACAGTTCATCTCTATAAGAAAAACCGAACTTGAACAGTTCGTCTCTATGAAACCGAACTTGAACAGTTTGTCTCTGTAAAACCGAACTCAAACAGTTCGTTTCTATAAAGAAAAGCTGAACTCAAAAAGTTCGGCGAAGCTCAAACAGTTCATGATTACTTAAAAACCGAACATCAACAGTTCACAAAACTGAAACTTGAAATAATTCTCTATTAGAACTCAAATAATCGAACTTCGAAAGGTTCACCTAAAGCCATCGCCGTTTCTTACATCGACGTCCTGGCCAGACGATCGATAGAACAATAACAAACCGAGCTATAGCTCGCACGCATCCTCATGGTGCTATGAATAACACACTTTCCATGTTTAAGCCGGGACCAGTCCCGCACTAACCCGTTCTCAGGTCATCCGAGCTAGGTAAGCCGAGTCCGTCTCGCACGCTCCGATTCGATCTGAGAAGACCTGGAGTATCTTAAGATGAGCTCCCCACGCACTCTTATGCTAAGCTCTAAGGTAAAGCCGAACGTTTCCTCTCGCAAACGTAAGCCGATTTCTCAACAATCGCAAAGTCAATAAGCCGATTTATCAACAATCGCAAAACCCTTAAGCCGATTTCTCAACAATCTCCAAATCTAAGCCGATATACTAAAACGATCGCCGACCTCAAATAGGTCGTAGAATCAAATTCACCCTCTTCACCCAGGCTAAGACCGTATTGTTTACGGCCCCATTTCGTGTACGGTGGATTTGAGAAGATCGTATAAATTTACGATTTCAAACAAGCCGAGATTCGATAAAAAATATATACATCTCCGAAAACGACTAAGTAAATTAAACAGAGATAGAAGTTCGAAATTCATACCAAAAATACGATTGGTACCGGACTATGAAAATCCCCCGGTACCAAAAGGTTGAGCTGTAAAGCCCCCTCGGGCAAAAGAGTAGTTACCGAATTACAAAAAGATAAAAGGAACAGCAATTAAACATTCTAATTCCTTAAAGCGGTCGCTCGATCACCCGATATCGATGCTTGATTCGAGCCGAACATGTCAAGACCCGGTGGGACTTCCGCTCCTATCGGCAGAGAAATTTCGGATGAACCAGCTCGTTGAACGGCGTCACCCTAAGATCCTCCTCAGCAAGTTCGCAGAGGTCCACCGCCTCGTACTCAGCTGACTTCTCAGCTTTGGTCTTATTTAGCTGCTCGATACGGGATGGAGGGACCTCAATATTATGCTTCCTCTTTAGACTCTCGCAGAAACTCATAATCCCATGAGCCTGATTGACAGCTAGGAACGGCTTCTTCACCCGGTCAACGGCACCAAGATGATCCCTCACCTTCTGAAGCCGAACTTGACACTTCTCTGTCACCTATTACCTCTTCATGATTACTCGCGTACGACCAGCCCGCAAACGAGTTGTGTCACTAATCAAAGTAAGGGCGAGAGCGTTTTTCAAGAGTTCGGCATTGGAAGCTTTCAAAGCAGCCAACTCCTTTTTAGCTCAACAACCGCGAAGTCCCCGACTTCCGACCTTGCTCGTTCGACAAGCAGCTCCTTATGCACCTCTTTGGCCACAACGCCCATCTCTAGAGCTTCACGCCTCGCCGAGTTGAGCTCGCGATCATAAGCACCAACGAGCTCGTTCGTTTGGGCTACCATCTGAAAAGAAAAGATTTAAAAAAACGACACCTCGAGAGATCTAAAATTGAAGCGACCTATGAATTCGAAATTTTGCTTACATCGGCTGTAGTCCGGGCCAGTTTTTTATAAGCGACGGACTGGAAAAGATCCTCGGTCGCAGGAAGTGGCTGCGAATCGAATTTCAATTGCCGATACAAATCGGCACAAGCCCCTTCATCATTGGTGACTGGCTCATCCTTGTCGTAATCAAAGCTGACGGAATGAGCTGAAGGCTCGGCAGTTCGCTGTCTCTTCGAAGCAGCAGATCGACCAGCACCTTCGGCGACGACGACCAGAGTATCGCCTCCCACATGCGGCGAATCTACTTGGAGTTCGGCATTCTCTCCACCGACCTCCTCTTGACCGACCTCAACGGTCTCTTTGCTCTCACGCCTCGACGGCTTCCTGCCCCTTTTCTTCTTCTTCTTCTTCTCGGCTTAAAGAGAAGCCCTTTCTTCAGCAGGAACTTGTTCCTCTTCAACAGTTTGCTTGTCAGTAGCAGATTGCCCGTCTTGATTAACGGTTGGAATCTCAACGATGTCATCATCGCCCTCCATATCGTCAGTTAGGTCGGGGATATCATCAAGCTTCATTCTTCTCCGACCGGAAGGGTTAGCTAAGGAAAAGGAAAATGATAAGTCAGAAAAGTATTTATCAAACCAATAAAGAAAAGTTTACCGAGACAAACCTTTAAGAGCTCGCTTGGTTTTTAAATCAAGTTTTTCTTGGTACGCTTCCGGCCACCGAACTCTCCCAGCAGCACTCAATTGTTTTTCCTGAACCGAAGTGAACTCGGGAATCGTTGTGAGGAAGCTCAGAGTATGACGAACGGAAAGGACAAAAGGAAAATGACTAAGGCAAAATAAATCAAAGAATAAACACGAGGGAGCCAATATCTACCAATAAGAGTCCTCCATCGAGTTCGGAAGTTCCCGTCGGGCCGTTCTGCCGAGGCTTCGTCAACATGAACGTAAAAATACCGAGTATTCCAGCTATTAATCTTGCTCGGTTTATTCCCAGTAACGAGGTCATACTCCAGCTTCGCGTTAGCCGAAAGGAACCAGGGTTTATCCCTCGAAAGATTCACGCAGAACAGCCTCTCGAAAACCTTAATGTCGATAGGAATGCCGCACTCGTCCCCGAGAACGAGAAGTCCGACAATGTTAATTATCGTAGCCGGCATGAGCTGAGAGATTGCAATGTGCCGCCTTTTGCAGTATCTGTAGAGAAGTTCGGGAAGAGGAAATTGAAGACCGCAGCTTTTGAAATAGTCTTCGTTCGGGAAGAGAGGCATCCCAAGGTCACTGGTTAGCATTCGGGATGACGAAAACCAGCTCTTTAAGAGCACCACATCGCTCCAGAGTATTCAGAATCGACTCCCTGTTAGACCGACTCGGACCTATGTTTGCCGGAGTCACAACCTTACGACGAACTACCGGCGGGGCACCCTCGTCTGGACGAGCAGCCGGTAAAACAGTCTCATCGATTGGACAAACTGACGATGGAGCAACCCCATCTATTGGACGGGATCACTGTTCACCAGCCCCGGCTAACTGAAGTGTGAACTCTCTATCCACCCGAACTTGGCTGTCTGACTCGGCGACTTGTTCATCTATAGGCTGAATCTGGGCATATGTTTCACGATCACCTTCATCAATGAGGCGCGGGATTTGATTAATAACAAGTGAGCAACCAAGTTTGGCAGGAGCAGGCCGAAAACTACGTCTGATCAGCTCCTGCCGAACATCACTCAAACCATCTGATGAATCGTTGGGATCGGAATCATCGACGAACAATCCAAGATGCGGAAGTTTCGGAGATGGAGTTCGGTCATTAATTGATGAAGATGAAGATTTTGAACTCATCTCGATCAAAAAGCGGAGTTGACGAAGAATAGTATGAAGGTCGACTGGAAAACTTGAAGATCTTCAACGTAGAGCGAAGAAATCACGGTAGCGGTCAATCAGAAAGCGGTAAAAATAAAAAATCTTAGAGAGAAGGGAGAGCGCTAGAAAGATAAAGTAAAATACATTTTTGAGAACAAGGAAGAAGTGAAAATTCGGAGGGATTCAAGCAGTATTTAAAGAGAAAAATGCAAGGATGACGACTCCTCGAATTCCGCGACAGTTAAGGAAGGCGAACCGACGCGACCCTCCCAAGAAAAAGTCACCGAACTCGAAAAAATTCCGAACTCAGAAATCCCAAAACGAGTGACCCGAACTCAGGGATAACAAGGGAAGAAATCTGAAAAATCGTACCGATCTCAATTCTAACCGAGCTAAAGAGCACTCCGTGAAACTTTGCCGAACTCAAGGAAAACTCCTTCGCCGAACTGAGGGGGGGGACTAATTGTTAGAGTGGAGTTTAGCATTCCCCGGTTTAGCTCGGCTCGAACCGAGACCGGTTCGATTATTCCCGGTTTACGATGGTTCGGGCCAGTAGAAAGAAAACCGAGTTTCGATGGGCCGAACTTCAGACTTAAAACGGGTCCAATAACTTTGACGACCGACGTCCGAGGCCCAACGAGGGCCCAGTTCGTTACAACGGACCTCGACCGACCTCCGAGATAAGCGGAAGATTTCCTTTTCTCGGAGGGAAATCGGGAGAATTTCCTTTTTCCTAACCGAACTAGGAAAAGGAAGTTTTCCTTTTGACGACCAACTCTGAATCTTATAAATAGGGAGGACATGAACACATTCAGGATGGAGAATAATCTGGGAGACAGAAGAAATAGAGAGAGCTCCAAATCGCCGATCTCAACTTCTTTTATTTTCTTTAAGTTTTTTTTAAACCTCTGTTGTAACGCCGACCTCAATCAATAAAATGAGATTCCGATCCAAAGTTCTCTGTTTAACCCCTTTGTGTGATTTTCATAATCAACACCAAGTACTCTCCGACTTCCTCATCTAATTGCCGTAAGAGTTTATCAATACCGACATCCCAACCACCGCGCAATGGATCCTTCACGTCGTAGGAATCCGCCTTTAGTCACCGACTGGAGAAATCTTGGAACAATCATTCCGACTGGAATTCAACGCGTCGAACAACGAAGTCGAGTACGAAGCATTACTCGCCGGACTACGCTTGGCCAAGGCCATCGGAGCAACTCGTGTACATGCGTACTGCGACTCCCAGCTCGTCGCGAGCCAATACAGCGGATATTACGTCGCGAAGAACAAGCGATTGGATTCATACCTCAAACTCGTAAAGGAGCTCGCCGCCGAATTCGTATCTTTCGACGTTACGAAAATTCCGCGAGGAGAGAACACACTTGCCAACATTCCGAGACCGAGTATCGAGAAACCAGAGGCATGCCTCGTAACAACGCGCGAACGTAATTACGACGAACAACCAGTTAAAAAAACCACGACGAGAACGGCCAGAGAAGCATCATCCCGACAGACCGACCTGAATGCTGCTCTCGAACCGGATTTATCGCAAAACTCCAATCTACGGGATCAGTCCGACGATGAAAATGAAGTAGAATCTGAGGGATTTCATGTTCCGATAGACATTGAGGCCGAAGAAGACGAGGAACCCGAAGATTGGACTCCCAAAATCAAAATGTACATCTACGAAGGAAGAGTCCCAACAGACAGGTGGGCAGCTCGGCGACTTAAGATGAGAGCAGCCTCGTACATCGTCCTCGATGGGGAGTTATTCCAATGGAGCGCCTCGGGAGTCCTGTTAATATGCGTATCAAGCAAAGATATTGACATAGTCATGAGGAACGTACACGAAGGATCATGGGGAAATCATTCCGGGGGGCACCCCCTGGCTCTGAAAATAAAAAAGGCGAGTTACTATTGGCCGACCATGATGACAGATTGTGAAAAGTTCGTAGCTAAATGCGACAAATGCCAACGACACGGCCCGATGATCAGTCTACCAACCGAACTGTTAACAACGTCAACAGCACCTTACCCTTTTATACGATGGGCAATGGACATCATCGGTCCACTACGGCGTTCACCGACACAAAAGTAGTTCATCCTCGTTATGACCGATTACTTCACCAAATGGGTTGAGGCCGAATCATACGCCGAGATACAAGCTCTTGATGTTCAGAAATTCGTTTGGAAATACATCATATGCCGACACGGAATACCATATGAGATCATCACAGATAATGGGACACAATTCATTTGGACATTATTCGGCGATTTTTGTGCAAAGTGGAAAATTCGACTAAGTTTCTCAAAACCGATATACCCACAAGGCAACGGCCAAGCAGAAGCGAATAACAAAACCGTGATCGACAGACTCAAGAAAAGATTAGATGCAAAGAAGGGACGATGGGCCGATGAACTAGACGGAGTTCTCTGGTCTCACCGAACTACACCTCGGCGATCTACTGGACAATCTCCCTTTTTCTTAGCATACGGAACGGAAGCCTTATGTCCGGCCGAGATCAATATCCCAACCGTACGCCGAACAATGCTAACACAGAATCCCGGCCTCAACGATGCAATGATGCTTGACAACCTCGACAGACTCGAGGAACAGCGTGGACAGGCATTACTCCGAATACAGAATTATCAAAACTTAGCGGCACGCTATTACAACAAGAAAGTACGAGGCCGACATTTCGAGGACGGTGACCTTGTCTTACAAAAAGTTTTCCAAAGGACCGAAGAAAAAACGCTGGCAAGCTCGGCGTCTACGAACTTATGGAGATGGACGGAACTCCGATCCCGAGATCGTGGAATTCAATAAACCTTAAGCTCTATTACTACTAAGTCCGGCTAAAAAAAAAAAAAAAAAAAAAAGAGAGCTCATCCACTAAGCTCGCCTTCAATTCCGATGTAACATGAACTACGGATGGCTTGATCCCTCTTTCAAGGGTACGTAGGCAACCCACCACAGGTACAGCTGTGATTTAATAAAATATTATCTCCAAAGTATCTTGATAAGCCAAACTCAATCCGTTTGCCGAACTTGAAAAGTTCGCATCTTCAAAAAGCCGAACTCAATCAGTTCGCCGAACTCGAAAAGTTCGTATCTTCAAAAGCCGAAGTCAATCAGTTCGCCGAAATCAAAAAGTTCGCATCTTCAAAAGCCGAACTCAATCAGTTCGCGGAACTCGAAAAGTTCGCATTTTCAAAAGCCGAACTTGAAAAATCCGCATCTTCAAAAGACGAACTCAAGCAGTTTGCTGAACTTAAAACAGTTCATATTCTCCTTTATAGCCGAACTTCTCAGTTCGCACTACAGTCGAAAACGACTAAACAACTTAAGCCGAACTTTATAGTTCGCCCTTAAACCATCCCGGTTTCCCACATCGACGTCATGGCCAGACGATCGGTACAAATATATAAGCCGAGCTTTGTCTCGCATGCATCCCCATGGTGCTATGGATAACACACTTTCCATGATTAAGCCGAGACCAATCCCGCACTATATCCGCTCTCAGTTCATCCGAGCTAAATAAGCCGAGTCCATCTCGCACACTCCGATTCGATCTGAGAAGACGAGCTACATGGTAAGCTCCAAGGTAAAGTTGAACATTTCCTCTTGCAAAATTAAGCCGATTTCTCAACAATCGCAAAACTAATAAGCCGATTTCTCAACAATCGCAAAATTAATAAGCCGATTTCTCAACAATCGCAAACTAGTAAGCCGATCTACGAATGATCGCCGATCTTGAATGGATCGTAGAATCGTGTTCATCCTCTACACCCCGGCTAAGACCGTATCTTTTTACGGCCCAATTTTTGGGTATGATGGACCCGAGAGGATCGTATCATTTTACGACCTCACAAAAGCCGAACTCGATTTCAGAAATGTAAATTCGACTAAGTATAAAAACCGAGATCGAAATCGAAAATTGAAACAATACGGAAAAAATAATACCGAATTCATTAAAGACTGAACCATGTCGCAAAAGCTTCCTTAGGCAAAAAGAGTTCGCAATAGAAAAAGCCCTGTCGGGCAAACTATTACATAAAAAGCCCCTCGGGCATAAAGAAGAGTTTACCGAGTTAGTAAAAGCGAATAAAAATAATACGACTAAGACAGCGATCAAACTGCTTGATCCCTTATTTCACTCGTCCGGTCGCCCAAGATCGTGGGCTGATTCGAACTGAACATATCAAGACTCTGCGGGACTTCTACCCCAATCAGCAGGGAGATTTACGGATGAACATGCTCGATGAACGGTGATACGGCAAGATCCTCCTCGGAGAGCTTGCAACGCGCGATAGCTTCGTATTCTGCCGACTTCTCATTTTTAAGCTTCTTCAGCTTTTCAATACGGGCCGGCGGAACGACGATGCCGTCTTTCTTTTCAAGGACTTTGCCAAAATTGAGAACTCCATGGAGCTGGTTGATACCAAGGAACAGTTTCTTCTGCCGATCAATTGCAGCAAGATGATCCTTCACCTTATGGAGACGAACCTGACATTTCTCGGTCACCTCTTTTTGTTTCATGATCTCCCTTGTACGAGTCCCCCTCAGACGAATCGTCTCGTTCTCTAGCTTTTGGACGGCCGCGTCCCTATCTGCCTTAAGCTCGGTGTTCGCATTTCTCAAGACAACTAGCTCCTTTTTAAGTTCGGCGACTGCCAAATCGCCAGCTTCCGATCTCGCATGCTCATCAAGCAGCTCTTTCTGCAATTCCTTGGCAGCATCTCCAACCTCGATAGCCTCACGGCGCGCAACATCGAGATCGCGATCGTATGTTCCAACAAGCTCGTTCGTCTGAGCCACCATCTACAAAGGAAATAAAAGAAGGCTGTCATACACCGAGCCTCAGATTAAAATTAAGAAGAACAAGGTACTCGGGAGTTCACTTACGTTGGCAGTAGTACGAGCTAACTTTTTATAAGCTTCTGACTGGAAGAGATCTTTAGTTGGAGGCAATTCAAGGGTACCGAAAGTCAGTTGCCGATACAGATCAGCGCACGCACCCGCATCATTAACAACGGGTTCATCCTTGTCATAGTCGAACTTGACAGAATGAGCCGAAGGTCCGGAAGTTTGCTGTCTTTTTGAGGCATCAAATCGATCAGAACGACTATCTCCAACGACCTCAGCGTGCATCGTCAAAATATTATCCCTGCATGGGGGGAGTTCGGTCCTTTAGCTGCTCGCTTTGACGACCTCTTGGTCGAATTCTTCCTCTTCTTTTTCCTTTGCCTTTCGGCATCCAGCTCGGTTCCGGGATTCACTTCCCCTTCAGCAGGAACCTGCTCCTCTTCAACAACATGTTCCTCATCGTCGACCTGCTCGTTTTGATGGTTGGGAGAGACCTCGGCAAGGTCCTTGTCATCCTCCAGTTCGCAATCAAAGTCGGGAATATCATTGATCCTCATCTTCTTCTTCCGACCAAATGGATTAGCTAAAGCAAAAGTAGCTCGGGAATTAGAGAAATGACGATGTCAAACAAAATAAAAACAATAGCCGAGACGAACCTTTGAGAGCTCGTTTAGCCTTCAAGTTGAGTTTCTCTTGGTACGCGTCCAGCCAACGAATCTTCCCAGCAGCACTTAGCCTCTTTTCGTTCTCGGAAGTAAAACATGGGATCGTTGTAAGGATGCTCGGAGTATGACGAGCTGAAAAGACAAGATGGAAAATGGTTAGATAAGATAAATTGAAAAACAGCTAAGAAAAGACAGATATCTACCAATGGGGATCCTCCATCGAGTTCGGTAATTTCCATCAAGCTGTTCTACACAGAGATCGTCTATCCGAAGATAAAAGTAACGAGTACTCCAACTGTTAACCTTGCTTGGCTTATTTCCCGTAACAAGGTCATACTCCAGTTTCGCATTTGCCGACAATAACCAAGGTTTCTGTTTCGCGATATTCACTCGGAACAACCTCTCAAACACCCAGACATCAATCGAAATATCGCAATCTTCCCCAAGGACTAGAAGCCCAACGATATTGATAATCGTGGCAGGCTGGAGTTGGGAGATCGCAATATGTTGGTGCTTACAATACTTATAAAGAAGCTCGGGCAAAGGAAATTCAAGGCCACAGCTTCTGAAATAGTCCTCATACACGCATATGTAACCCTCAAGGGCGTCCCAAGGTCTTTGATCATCGTTCGAGATACGAAAGACGATATCGTCAGGAGCTCCACATCGCTCCATAGTGTGTTGAACGGTATCTCTTGTTGATCGAGTCGGCCCGACAGAAGCCGGCGTAAAATTCTGCGAACTGCCAACGGAACAACCTCTTCAGCCGGACGGACTCTATCTTCTTCAGCCTCGGCAAGCTCGATAGCCAGTTTCCCGTCGAGCCGAACTTGTTCGTCCACTTCGATAAGTTGCCTATTTTCAAGAGCGGCGGCCAACTCCCCGTCAGGCCGAACTTGATCATCCTCGGCAATCTGCTCATATTTGACCCGAACCTGAGCATCCGTCTCACGATTCTCTCTATCCATAAGATACGAAACCTGGATAACAGCTCGGGAACAACTATGAACGGCGGGAGCACGGCGCGAGTTGCGTCTGACCAACTCTTGTCGGGCCCCACTCAGACCGTCATCGGATGGATCGGCCGGATCCGACGAACTGACGAACAACTTGAGATCGATGTCCGGATTTTGTGGAGAGGGAGTTCGGTCGTTAACAGAATTCGAAGAAGAGCTCGAACTCATCTCGATCAAAGAAAACAAAATCGGAGCAATTTGGCGAAAAATAGTTTGAAGATAGATCGAAAAGTTTGAAGATCTTCGAGGCAGATCGGAGGAGTCGCGGCGGAGTAAGATCGGAAAATTTTAAAGCAAAAAAAAACTATAGAGAAGGGAGAGCGCTAGAGAGAGAAAGCGGCGTACCTTATATAAGCGAGAGAATGAAGTGAAGAATTGGAAGAGCCTGAGGGTATTTATAGAGAGAAAAGCAATTATGACGACTCCTCAATTTCCGCAACGGTTAGAGAAGCCAAATCGTGGCGACTCCTCAATTTCCGCAATGGTTAGAAAAACCGAATCGACGCGTCTTTTCGAGATTTGCCGAACTCAAAGGACTTCGATTTAGGATATACAGAAATTCGGGATCAAGGAAAGCGCCGTACTTGATTCCAACCAAACTAAAAATTCTTCATTAACTTCGCCGAACTCAAAAGACTCATTCACCGAACTAGGGGGGACTAATTGTTGGTGGTGAGTTTAGCACTCCCCTGTTTAGCCCGGTTTGAACCGAGATCGACCCAATTGACCCCGGTTGACGACGGTTCGAACCCAGAAGGAGAGACCACAAAACGGTTGCCGACCTTCGAACTCGAAATAAAGGTCCACGAATGACTGTTAAACCGAAAAGTTCGGTAAGTTCCCAAAGGAATGCCGAACTCATCGTGAACGGCTCTGAACGTTGATTTTAAATCGAGATCGGTGAGTTAGTCCCGATCGACGACGGTTCAAGATCGGTAAGGAAATGCACAAAGCTACTAACCATCGAGCTCGGTGAAAACCGAACTCATCATGATCGATTCTAAACATAAAATCAAGTCCTCATCTCGAACCGAGATCAGCCCAGTTGACCCCGATCGACGATGGTTCGAGATCGGTAAAGAAAAAGACACCAAGTGATTGCCGACTCGCGGCATACCGAGCGTGTCGGTATCAACTCATCGTAATCAAAACCCACTTCCGGGATTCGCTGAGAAAAACATATCTTACTTTTGCTGAAAATACGGAAAAAGAAGATTAACCAGTTTTTTAATCTTGGGATTCGCGGAACTTTTCCTGGATTCGGGGGAAAGTTTTAACCGCCGAGGAAGCTTATAAATAAGGAAGTCCCAACAACATTTAAAAGGGGGGGATGAACGACACATTTTAGAGAGAGAAAGTGAGAGCTCGAAATCCGATCTCAATTTCATTACCGATCTTAAAACATTTTGTAACTCCGACGAGTTCGTCTTAATAAAAACGAGATTCCGATCAATCTGTCGATTTCTTATCCTTGTGTGATTTTTACAATCAACATAGCTCATATGTGATATATATATATGATGTGGTGTCGGAAGCTCGTGAATCAATTGGAAGCTCTCATCCTACCCAAACTTGGAATATGGAAATTGACACAAAAACAAACAAAAAAGGGGANCAAGATCGGTAAGGAAATGCACAAAGCTACTAACCATCGAGCTCGGTGAAAGTCGAACTCATCATGATCGTTTCTAAACATAAAATCAAGTCCTCATCTCGAACCGAGATCAGCCCAGTTGACCCCGATCGACGACGGTTCGAGATCGGTAAAGAAAAAGACACCAAGTGATTGCCGACTCGCGGCATACCGAGCGTGTCGGTATCAACCCATCGTAATCAAAACCCACTTCCAGGATTCGCTGAGAAAAACATATCTTACTTTTGCTGAAAATACGGAAAAGGAAGATTAACCAGTTTTTTAATCCGGGATTCGCGGAACTTTTTCCGGATTCGGGGGAAAGTTTTAACCGCCGAGGAAGCTTATAAATAAGGAAGTCCCAACAACATTTAAAAGGGGGGGATGAACGACACATTTTAGAGAGAGAAAGTGAGAGCTCGATATCCGATCTCAATTTCATTACCGATCTTAAAACATTTTGTAACTCCGACGAGTTCGTCTTAATAAAAACGAGATTCCGATCAATCTGTCGATTTTTTATCCTTGTGTGATTTTTACAATCAACATAGCTCATATGTGATATATATATGATGTGGTGTCGGAAGCTCGTGAATCAATTGGAAGCTCTCATCCTACCCAAACTTGGAATATGGAAATTGACACAAAAACAAACAAAAAAGGGGAAAACATAAATCATTGACTAAGAAGTTAAGAAGAGACAAGAACAAAAAAAAATGAAAGTTCATCTTCGTGCCTAAAAGCAAAGCCATAAACGAAGACAAAATATAAAACAAAAGAACTCCAAAGCATAAAGGAAAAGAACCTAAAAACGAAAGAAAACAATCTAAAGATAAAAACAAAGTAAAATCGTTGTTGCATCAAGATCCCATATGCATAGCATATGTCTGCATGGTTGTTGCTATATTTGTTCTCCAATTATTAGCAATCACAAAAAAGCAGAGCCATAGTTGATTGCAGCATGTATTTGATCCAATTTTGATTCCCCAAAACCAAAGATAAGTAAGATCAAGAACAATTGATTGCAATCTCAAAATATTGTCTAAGATCGAGCAACTTATGTAATCCTAATAAATTCCCACCATAAAAGACAATCCTTAAGGTATGAATCAGAGGCAATTGAGAAAAAACAAACCTTGAGATCGTCTTTTTCTTTGATGACAATCCGATCTGAATTTAGGCCCGGTTCTGAGCATGTGCTCAGAGTGCATTTGCACACGGCCCTATAAAATTTTTTATTTTTTCTTTAGTTTCAAGGGCCCAAAATTTTTTTAAAATTGCAAAACATGGTCCAATTTACCCTAAATTTTACCATATATTTCGGCAAGGAAGAGAGAGGGAGAAGCGATTTCTTTGAAGGTAAATGTTTTTTTAGAGCCAAATTTTTTTTTAGGGCCCCTTTTTTTGTAGGGTCAATATTTTTTTTTTTGCACCGGCTGAGCCGGCCCTGCCTGAATTGCTGATGAGAGAGTTTTCTCTCAGCTGGAAGAATCGTGACTCGATTGAAAGAGGGAATAACGTCTTGACATAGCTAAGCTAAGACTTAACAATAATCAAATCATCCTAATCTCAAAAATTTTAGTCTAATATCAAAAAACGATCTCAAATCAATCGAATATTAAAGAATCTAAGACGAGAATATCTTAAAATGTGAATTTTTTTCACCTGGGTCATCAAGATGGCAAAGCATGCGTATCGAGGCCATCGATGGAGCTGACTCTAGAGCACAAACCCTTTTAGAGAATCAATTCGAAACG
Organism: Eutrema heterophyllum; assembly: GCA_002933915.1. Classification (NCBI taxonomy): domain Eukaryota; kingdom Viridiplantae; phylum Streptophyta; class Magnoliopsida; order Brassicales; family Brassicaceae; genus Eutrema; species Eutrema heterophyllum. The sequence goes on from PKMM01021364.1 coordinate 419,282, forward strand.
CAAATCTCAGATCCAAAAACTCTAACCGGAACATGGATTCTGCTTCGTAAGGTAGGAATTGAAGGATGAGTGAAGAACCCATATGCATTCGCCATTTTGATAATAGAGGAATCTAAGAACACTAATGAGATTGTTAAATATTTCAAATACATCGAAATCGAGGATCTAAAAACACAAACGAGAGTAATGGCAAGTGAAGAACGGCTATTTTATCACGCATAAGAGAGATGAGTTATTTCTATGGTATATTTTTCTTTTTGGAAGAGGGTAGAACGGCTATTTTATTTTTTCTTGGAAGTCTCTCCAAATAACACTTGTAGATGTGTGAATTTCTTGACTACTAATAACACTCTCCAAATATTTTTCTTGACACTTTTTTTTTTTTTTTTAACTAGATTCTACCATGTGCGTCCGCACGGGATTTTTTTTTTGTTTTGTTTACCAAAGTTTGTAATATAATTTTTTTTGTATTTATATATAATTTGTTTTATAGATATAATTTTTCTAATAGGTGACAAAGATTTATTTTTGTGTTTAGATATAGTTTGTTTTTGTAGATTTAGTTTTTTCTAGTATTAAATATGATCGT
>PKMM01021364.1:425126-448221 GCA_002933915.1 Eutrema heterophyllum
ATATATATATATATATTTATCATAAAAGTGGAACTGATGAGACCTAGCTACTTGTTGGACCTTAAAAACCAATAAATACTTAATTTTCTGAATCCTATATATATTAGAGACTCTTTGAACAAGGAGTAGTATATATCATGAGATTCATTAATATGTGGTGCTTTAAATATCTTTAAGTTACAATGACAATAACTATGGGAAACGCGTGTTTTTATGTAGTATTCGAGGATAAAGATTTTTGCACACATATTAATTATTTATTTACTTTTTATTTTTTCTATAATAAAACATGATTTATTTTACATTTAAATATAATTCAACTAATAAAAAAACAATATACAAAATATAAAGGATCAAAAACAATAAAAAAAAACTATTTAATTTTGCATTAATTTATGAGAACATCACTTATTTAAAAAAACCTATAAAATTACATGATGGGGTATAGAATAAGTTATTTGTAATTTTAATTAATCAAAAAAAAAATGAGAAAGGAAAATTATAAAATCTGATATTGGGTCCATCGACCTGATTTTCAATTGGTAATTATTCACACCATCCTTTGAGTTATGCTCTTAAATTTCCTTGATTCGGTTCATATCATCTTCAATTTTGTAGGCAGAGCAGGTGATGAAGCTGAGAGATGGATCAGTTCTTGGGAAGAAGACGCGACCATTTTCCAGGTTGTCAGAACAAGCGTATGTCTCCTCAGATTTAAGGCGCTCCCAATTACCGTCAGGTCTCTCTCCCATTCCTCGATTTTTATTTTGATTTTGGAATTTCTTGTGTGTTTAAAAATCTGTTTGTACGAAGTGAGCTGAATCTGTAGAAATCGGCATTTACAGGTCCAACTGCTCTGTCACCTGTATGTAAATGTTTCAGCTATGCATAGGCGTGATTGTAGTGTCCAGAGAATTCACCAAAAGGTTTGTTAGTGGTTGATTCTGTATTTTGAATTTTCCTTGTCATCTAGAAATACATTCCGTTTTGAAACTGTAGCTGGTCGTTGTAGTGTTAAGATAATTGTTGCATTCTTCAAGCAAGTTAGATTATTCCAATGCTAAGGTACTTTTTATTTCTCTAAAATCAATGTTATATCAAAGTCCTACTTTAATGTATGAGTTTTCCACGGCAGATGAGAAGCGCAAGAGGCCGCTGGAGGAGATACTGAAAAAAGGGAGACAAGGTCGAGAAACCAGATGAAGAGGATGATGCTACCAATCCCATTGTCGGTAAATTTTTCACATTTTTTCTAGAACGAGTTAGATTATAATGCACCTCTTCTTTGTTCTCAAGATTAATTGACAAGGAGGCTCAAGCAAGCTTTTTAATGCTCTTAAGGTGAGTTTACGAGACGATTAGGAAGAAAATCGCCGGACTGGGTTTTCTTAAGCGCTTGATTCTTTGATAGTTAGTGCATGAAGAACTGGTATGACTAAAACAGTTTCAAGCAATAGACTTTTGGTTATTTTCTCTGTTCTTCGATTAGATAATGGTCTCTACTCTCTGCATATTAGTTTGGTTGTTATCTCCTAGTCTCAAGTTTACAACTTTAAAGACCATTGCGTTTATTCATAAGTTTGTTATGCAAAACAATATGTAGAAATTGGCTATACAACTTTCAGATGTCCTTGAGAACTTGAGTCTTAGAGTCGGTAAGCATGTTGAGGCTCCAAAAAAAACATTCATGTGATTTTTTGCAAGATGCTTTCTTAGCTTATGCTTACCATTTGGTCTGAATTAGTTGTCTCTTGTGCTGATGATATCTGGTGGATTATAATTTTTGAATTTTTTTCTTATAATTTTGCTGAACCAATAAGATGAACGGGAAACTAAATTTTTGGGATAGTTTTAGAATCTTAATATTAAAATTTATATCAGTCTTAATATCCCAAGGTTTGTATTTTATGCGATACTACTTCTAATGGCCTTCAACTTTGATATTTTCTTACTATGGTTCATTCGAAATTGTAAATGATGTTGATTTTTATCACTTTCCTAAATCACTTGGTGCATACATTAATATTAGATTTTGAACAGTGTTCTTGAAGTTGAAAGAGCATCGCTAGAGGTAAAACTGAACAAGGAGCAGATAATGTGTCTAAAAGTGTGATGATGATGAAATCATAGTTTAATGATATGGAATTATTTTTCCCAAAGGAAAGAAGTTTTTACTGAATTTCTGGCTCATTGCATTAAAGAGCAATGATAGTACTGCTCATTATTAGGGTATTCTTTAGTTTTAGGCTTAAATTTATGTAAATCAAATTTCTCTAATTGTGACCATTTATCATCTGTTGATTATATATGATTTTCTACAAAAATTGGAAAGAAGAAGTTATGAACATTAAGATTTGATTTGATTTTATCTTATAATATGCAGTTGATTTACAGTTGGAAGAACAAATGTAAAGGTTGGTCCAAACATTTGTTGTGACAGCGAGTGAAAACTACCGACTATTAAGACTGCTTATCGAGGAATTACAAGACAAAATGTTATTCTAAAGATGGTATGTATATGTATGCTTGTGCTGGATTCCCGGTAACTTACTTGAGGTTCTGAAATTTGTATTAAGTTTGACGTGTACTAACAATCTAATATGGTCTGTGTTTTTTTTTTACTAGAAAATTATACATTGTAGCTCCTATCTCACGTTGCTAGCTCTAAACATTCATCAATCTACTGACGTAAGATAGACAACGGTTGCATTTAGATGAGGGTATGACTCCAATTTTTGTTTGTAATTTTTTAAAGGATTTATATGCGTTCGAGATATTGAAAAACTGATTTGGAATCTTTGCGTAGTTTGGTGGACCAGTGACATTTTAGATCGCCGCAATCGCTTTTTCTAGAGGAGGCGAGTCTTAGAATCGGCGTTCTTCAGCTTCCTTAGGGCTACGGAATGATAACACATGGTTGACACTAATAGAACGGACTGGTGAGATGAAAGAACAAATCACGATGTAGAAATACTTTTAGATTAAATAGCAGTTAATCTTGTCCCCTATTGACTAAAATACAAGTAAAAGTTTGAATTCATGTTTTGTGTTCATCACTTCTCATCCCAATCTGCAAACTTGGACTATTGAAATATGGCAATGGAATTTCCACCATAATTCTTCAGTCTTATTTGCTATCCCTCGCATGGCTGGATACTTATGATCATGCGTTATTACACACCAGTAAGAGAGAGAATGGTGAAAGATGAGTCGAAAGAGTCAGATAAATTGGGTAAAGTCTCAAATTCAAATGTATCAAGAAGACGGTTAGATAGATCTTTAGTTTAGGTGTAGATCTTTGTAGGTTCATCCATACAATGCAGCGTACCATAAAGACTAAAAGAGATTGTGTTCTCTAGCCAAAAGTAAAGAGGGTCTCGAGTTTTGATTTGATCACACTCTAAATTATGATTTCTCTTTTCCCATTGACAATGTAATTCTCCTAAATTGATGGTGGAGCAAGAGCTATTTGGGGAGTTCAATAAACATATATATTTGATACAATCTATCTTTTGAGGCGGCTATCTTTTATTGGCCTTATTTGTATTCTTATTAAAATGTGTTTATCATATAAAATTATTTATGTTTATGGATTACTGTTTGAAAGACATAAACATAAAGCAATCACAATTCGAGAGGATTTAACTAGGTGAGTAAACGTGAAAGTGAATGACTAGAAGAAGCTTTAACAAAAAAATGACTAGAAGAGGATTTAAAGCGTTCTTATCCTATGAACATATGGTGAAGAAAATCAAAGAAATGTACCTACAAGAAAGGAAGGGATATAAAAGAATGAAGGAAAAATAAGCTATGAACCATGAGAATGAAGTAGAACTTTTAGATCTCCATTAGTAGAAAACTCAGCTTTCTAACTTCTCATGCAAATGGAGAAAACTATTAATCTAAAAAAGGTCATTCACGCACAAATGTACTCTTTACCAAAACTCATCACAATGTTTAGCTGGATTTATATTGCATTAGCTTAAAATCTTTAATTACATCATCACCAAATAAAAATTTGTATCATGAACTTAGAATTTTCTTTTTCACGAGTTGTGAAATGAATTTTAACCAAAGCTATCCAATTACATAAAAACTCCTAAGGAAAAACATAAGTAACAACAAAAATGTTCAACATCTTTAACAACAACAAAAATACTAAACATAAAAAAATTATAAAAAAAAAAATCAAAACAAAAACCTGCACGATAACACGGATATTCACGTAGTATATGGTAAAAGAGTAATACAATAAGTTTATCATCCAACTAGAAAGGAGGTAGAAGTTACAATACAACAAATTTGATCATGTGCATATTTTTATGGCAAATGATTTTAAATTACCACATTACTTCAATTTAACTTTAATGATATATATGTCACGGTGATCGGAGCGTAAAAGAACATACACACGATACGATATGTTCGATTCAAACGGGATGTAGAAGTACGAGAAATTAAAGTTAGAAAATATCGTTGACCAAACCAACTATTGCTTTGCCCGCAAAATCTTTCGACAAAACCGGTAAAAGCGGATCAAGAGATGAATGAGAATCTCGATTGGACGATTCACACGGATGATCTAGAATCTACCGTACACGTGGATAGCTTTGGAGACATTCACGCTTACACGTAACTGCCATGTCAACCTAACAAGACCGGTTTCGACGCTCCAAAAAAAAAAACAATAAACAAAACACACATGTGGGTCCTACCGCACGAACGCGACGTCTGTGCAACGTTATCAAAGATCTCTGTCTCTTTCGCTTTTCTTTCGATTTTGAAAGGGATAAAAACTACAATAACATATATAAATTGGACGAGGATTATACTAATATATATTAATTGGAAAGGAAAAAGTGTGTTTTTGCTCATTATACCTTTATTTGATTTTGTTAGGAAAAACGTTATTACGAAACTGCCATTACTAAATTATTTTCACGTAAACAAAAGTTTGACTTATTTATAAAAAATGCCACCGCGTTTTTCAGAATAAGTCTGCGGACCTTTGTTGCAGACTTAATAAATCGACAAGTTTGCGCAGACTTGTTATGCAGACTTAATATCTGCGCAGATCTGCAGACTTAATATGCAGATTTATTTTTCAATGTTGCAGACTTATTAAGTATGCGCAGATCTGCAGACTTAATATGCAGATTTATTTTTCAATGTTGCAGACTTATTAAGTCTGGGCAGATCTGCAGACTTAATATGCAGATTTATTTTTCAATGTTGCAGACTATTAAGTCTGCGCACATCTGCAGACTTATTATGTCGTGTTGCAGACTTTTCGACGCATACTTAATGTGCTTTGTTGCAGACTTATTAAGTCTGCATACTTATTTTGATTGCAGACTTATTACGCATATTTATTCCCTTTGTCGCAGACTTAAGTTCATTTGCAAACTTATAAAAAATCTGCAGCTGTTTGCTGCAGACTTAAATGCTTTGTTGCAGACTTTTGGAAAATCTGCGACAAAAATACTAAGTCTGCGACACCTAAAAGGTCTTACTGAAATAACATCGTTTGTCGCATATTTATTTACAATGTCGCAGATTTTATGCTCAACGTCGCAGACTTATTTGTAAATTGCTTACGTGGCATTAAAAACTGCAGACTTATTAGACTGTGTTGCAGACTTGTTTTCTGACTAGAATAACACTTTGTTTGTCGCAGACTTGTTATGCAGACTTATTGAATGTGTTGCAGACATAACGAATTTGTTTGTCCTAGACTTTCGTTACAGACTTATTGAATGTGTTGCAGACTTATTTCAAACTTCGAGATGTCCCTAATAAGTAACAAATTTACAAAAAATGCCACTGCACCATTAGGGTTATGTACGGCGGCCGATCTCGTTCTCCATTGTCACCGATAATCTATCTCCGCCATTCTCAAATTTAAAAACTTTATCTATCTACGCCGATCCCGTTGTCTGTCGTCGTCGCCGCCCCGATCCCATTGTCTATCGTCGCCGCCGATCTCGTTGTTTATCGTCGCCGCCGATCTCGTTCTCCATCGTCGCCGCCTATCACTGATAATGTTGCAAATTATATTGGTTTGGGGTAATTGGAGATTTGAGAAGAGTATATGGATTTTTATTGTCGATAATAGTAGAAGTTCTTGAGTTCTTGGAACCAATGTTGCAACTTCGTTCGAAGAATTCATTCAAATGGTTTACGAGGATTATGGAGTTGATAAGAATAAGTACGAAGTTGAATTGAGCTACATGTTTCCGAAGAAGATATTGGTCAAAAGTTACCAGTAGACACTCCTCCTGTCTTTGTTGGTAATACGAGACAATTGCAAGGTTTCTTTGAACAATTCAAATCAGATACACTGCGGCTATTTGTATCAGATAAGGAGGTATCATTGGAGTTAAAGGACACTCAAAAGCGTGAAGATGGTGAAGACAATCGTGCACAAGGTAGACCATCGCTGAAGCGAGCATAAATAGAAGTTAAATTTGATGGTAATGCGAAAGAAGAAGGGGATGCTAGTTCTGGTGATGAGGATGAGGACAACGAGGACCAATACAAGTTTGATTGTTGCGACGATCCGGATGGTGCTAGTTCTGGTGATGAGGATTACTGTCTATATGGAAAGCTTCGTGAGGAGGAAGAGAAGGAAGAGAAAGCAAGAGTGCCACAAAAAAAAAGGGCAGAAAGGAATGATAACAAAGTTGATGAAGATTACCGGAAAATGGAAATGACTTCGATGGATATATCGGTCGGGCAAAGGTATGATAACAACGAGGCATTGGAGATGAGGTTGAAGATTCTTTCTGTTGCGCAGAAGTTTGATTTTAACGTTGATTATTCAACGCCAACCTTATTAATTGTTCGATGTTGGATAGAAGGATGCACATGGAGAGTCCGAGCTACTACAGGTGGAGATTCTCCATATTTCTATATAAAAGTATACTTTAAAGAACATATATGTTCTGTGACAGACCGTGGAGCCCGTTGTCGCCAAGCTACACACGAGATTTTGGGACAACTGTACATAGATTTTGTGGGTGGTATCGGTTCAAAAGTGTTACCTAGTCATGTTGCAGATGCTCTGAACAAACGATATGGTATTAAGGTATGGTTGCAGTCATCATGTGTCGCAGACTTGTTTTGTTTATTGCAGACTTATTTTGTTCAGTTGTCGCAGACTTATCTGTTCAGCTGCAGTTTTGTTTTATCCTTATCGCAGACTTATTTTGTTTTGTAGCAGATTTGTATTCCTTTGCCGCAGACTTATTGTTTTATGACTGTGACAGATGGAATACTGGAAAGCTTATCGAGCCTTAAAGCATGCACGACTTTTGGCAATGGGTTCACCGGAGAGTGGATATGAGCAAATACCATTGTACTTATACTTGATACGAAGAGCTAATCCTGGTACTTATACGTGTCTTGAAGTCGATGCAGAAGATCGATTCAAGTATTTGTTCATCTCATTTGGTGCAAGCATAAACGGCTTTCAGTACATGCGCAAAGTTGTTGTTGTTGATGGGACATATCTCCGAGGGAAATATAAAGGAACACTCCTTCTCGCAACATGTCAGGATGGGAACTTTAATATTTTCCCAATAGCATTTGCCGTAGTTGACACGGAGAATGATGCATCATGGGAATGGTTCTTTACACAGCTTAGTTGTGTGATTCCAGATGATGTTAGTCTCTCCATCATTTCTGACAGGCATAGATCGATATCGAAGGCCATTAAAAAGGTGTATCCATTGGCGAGTCGTGGTATATGTACATATCATATGTACAAGAACATAATAACGAGGTTTAAAGGACGTGATGCGTTTCGGTTGGTTAAAAAAGCTGCAAACGCATATAAGATATCGGATTTCAATGCTATATTCAATGCGATCGAAGACATCAACCCTGCACTTCACTCTTATTTGTAGAAGGCTGATGTGAAGGTGTGGAGTCGTGCTCATTTTCCAGGACACAGGTACAACATATTAACTTCCAACATAGCGGAGTCAATAAATAGAGTGCTCTCGAATGCTAGGAACCTACCCATTTCTAAGCTCTTAGACGCCATACGGTCCATGTTAACAAGATGGTTCTCTGGGCGGAGGCGTGAAGCAGGCCTAATGACTACAACACTCACACGTGCTGCGGAGAAATTACTAGAGGTAATAAGTCTGCGACATATCTAATAAGTCTGCGACTTATCTAATAAATCTGCGACATATCTAATAAGTCTGCGACATATCTAATAAGTCTGCGACATATCTAATAAGTCTGCGACATATCTAATCAGTCTGCGACATATCTAATAAGTATGCGTCATATCTAATAAGTCTGCGTCATATCTAATAAGTCTGCGTTTTGTTATAAGTTTGCAACATATGTTATAAGTCTGCGACATACGTAATAAGTCTTCACTAATTTTATTTACATTTTGGCAGCCATGTGTTAATGATTCGAGGCTGTTGACCGTGCAAGAAATAGATGCGGATCAAGTACAAGTCAGTAGTGGGACGCATGTACATGTTGTTAATGTACGGGAACGTAAATGCACATGTCGTAGGTTTGACTTGGATAAGTTTCCTTGTGTTCACGCAAGGCAATCGATGTAATCAAGTTCACGCAAGAAATAAGGCTTTTACAACGGACAGAATCGATGTAAAATAGGCTTTGGGACGGATTAGCGACGATTGCCAAATCGTCATAATAGGATCGTCGTTACTCGATATTCGTCGTAAATTCGTCGTAAATACTAGGACGAATAATATTCGTCGTAAATATTCCGTCGTAAAATCGATGTAAGTTTTACATCGAATTTACATCGAATTATATTTCGTTGGTATATCGTTGGAAAATCGATGTAAAATTACATCGATTTTACGTCGAATTAGAGATTTTTGGTATCGACAATCCGTCGTAAAGTCGTTGTAATAGATAGATGTAATTTCGTTGTTAAAGCGATGTAAAAATTATTCGATGTAAATTCGTCGTAAATATTAGATCGATATAAATTCGATGTAAATTCTTATTCGATGTAAAATCGATTTATTATATATATATATTTTTTAATAATTAAAATTATAAATTAATAAATTAATATTAAATAATAAAATTATAATTATAAATTAATAATTATAAATTATAAATTATAAATTATAAAAATGATAATTATAAATTAAAATTTTATAAATAAATTCAAAATACAAAATAAAAATTAAATTACAAAATATTAAATATCTCTTCTAGGTGAAACACCTAAATCACCAAAAAGTTCCTCGTCTGATCTCCGTTCCAAATCCGCTCGCCGTTGCGCGAGCTCTTCACTCGTGCCCGATGTCGATCCTTGCTGCTGCCTCATTGCGGTCGCCAAAATGGGGTTAGTTGCGGCTATAATATCAAAGAGAGAGTTGTATCCTTGGATCGTCTTATCGTATCCTTGGATCTTCTCATCGTATACCAACTGTTTCGCCCGCAGAGTGTTGATCTCGGAGTGGGCGGTGTTTAACTCGTTCCGCAACTGAACCGGATCGTCCAAATGATGAGTTGAGTAAGACGAGGCGACGGAACTATCTCGGATCGATCCCATCCCTAAAACTCTGCCATTTTTCTTCGGGGCAACCTAAAAAAAAGAAACGTTAAATTTATTACAAAATCATTCGGTAATATTAAAATTTGATTATTATTACGTCTTCGTATATCTCGTCCATCTGGACTGTAGTCAAAACCGCAGTGGATTGGACCGAGCTACCGCCAGGTGATAGCTGCTGAGAGAGCTGAGTTTAACGGTCGGCGATCTTCTCCATAGCGTCATTGTAGACTTTCTCCACTCGAGGATTCACAAAAGAACCATCTTTCTGTTTGTGAGTTTCCTCAAAAACTCTGGTCATTGGAGGAAGTTCGCCTCCGTTAGCCTAACAAAACGACATTCAAAAATAAAAATTGAAAGGTAAATAGTTAATTTTAATTAATAACAAAATCAGCAAATTTGAAATTAACCAAAAATATATTACCAATTCAAGCCGTCTTTTCGCAAAAGACATTTGATCCGTTGTATGTGGGAGAACCGCCGAAAGACCGTCTGGACCGACAGTGTTCTGAGAAGCCGAACACTTAGCGGCCACTTCCTGCGAGTGCGGATCTATCCAGTAGGTTTTCAAGCCGTTCCAAATTTCGGAAGCCATGTATGAGGGCTTCGCCATATCGCTATCAACCTCCCACTTCATCTTCCAATCGAAGACGGTATTGTTGAGCCGAAGTTTTGCCTTCTCTTTAAACTGCGTCTTCACCATCTCGCTGATCTCAATGTCCCAATGCCATTTTTGCTATAAAAAAAGTAAAATAAAATTAGAAATGATTAAAAATAGATATAATTAATTCGATAAAAAATAAATAATTTAAAAAAAAAAAATTACCGCGAAACATTTGAACGACGTTTTGACAACGTCGTCCGGAACCGCAGTCCAATTGCGGTGAGGCTCCAGGAAATATGATTTAATGGTCTCAGACACACTCCGTCCGACTTTGTTATCTTCCTTAAACCTGAGAAAAAAAACTATAATTATTAATAAAAAAAACAATCTAAAAAAAAAAAAATTATTAAAATATATTTACGTACCAAAAAGTGTTCGGCGGTCATCACGGATCTAACCGGGGTAAGGCATCATGATCCGGCGCACGCAAAAAATCCTCGACCGTGTATTCCGCATACAACATAGGGGGTCGAGGTGCTGCTGCAGGTGCAGCTGGCGGCGGCGGCGCTGGTGCGGAATCATGAGAATCCGGAACCGCGGATGGTGTGGCATAAGAAGACGGACAATCCGAATTAGCACTCGGTCCCGTCCCCGGAGTCAGAAACTGGCGATAATGTGTCTTACGTGACCCCATATATCTAAAAAAAATAAATAAAATTAATTAATAACAAAATCATATAATTCCAATCATATTTAATATCAATCCTATCTAATAAATTACAATTCTATCTAATAATTACAATCCTATTAATTATCTAATTCAAATCTAATTATTAATTATCTAATTCTAATCTAATTTAATTACTAAAAAAAAACATACCTTGAGAGAGATTGTAGAGAGAGAGCTTTGTAGAGAGAGAGAGATTTGTGAGATTATGAAGAAGGAAGGAAAATTTGGGTTCGTTTATATAGATTTTGTAACCGACGTAATTCTGTCGTAATTTGCCATTAGATTTACGACGGATCCGTCGTAAATCTGTCGTAATATCGAAATCGATAATTCAACCACTCAGATCACGCGGCAATTTTTCCAACACGCGGTAAATTTAATGTTTTTTCGGTTACGACGATTTTACGACGGATCCGTCGTAAAATCGTCGTAACTTACCATCGACATTACGACGATTTCTTAGAAATCTATACCCTAAACCCTAAATTAGAATTTACAAATCCGTCGTGTATTAACGAAGTATATTTGTGCATCCAAGACTTTTCAAACTAAACAATAAATTCAATAACGACGATTGAATCTAATATATGGAAAATTTTCTTATCTTACAAAATAATGTATAGTGTTCCTTCTTATAAGTTTATTCGAAACATGGATGATGTATATAATGTAATTGATTTTTTTGATACGGGTAATATTTTTATACAATGAGTAAAGAACTTATGTAAAACAAGTTAAACGATGAAAAACCAAACCTATACAACATATTTCAACCCTAAACCCTAAACCCTAAATTGGGTATTACGACGGAATTACGACGATTATGTCTTAAATCGTCGTAATTCCGTCGTAATACCCTTAACCGGGAATTCAAATTACACGGTTAAAAGGTTACGACAAAATTACGACGATTTTGTCTTAAATCGTCGTAATTTCGTCGTAATTTCGTCGTAATTCCGTCGTAATACCCTTAATGCAGAGACAATCGGACATGGGATCGAAAGGACTCCCGGAGGTCTAATATTATTCAAACCATAAAATTCCAGGGTTTGGGTAATATTCGACCTCTGGGAATCCTTACGATTCCATCTCCGATTATCTCTGGTCATTTTTCGACGATTAACTCATATTCGGTATTTTAATTATACAAATTAAGCAATTACAAAAAGTAAATCCACTCAGATTAATCATCATCTTCGTCGGGTTCCTCATCTTCATTGGATCCATCATCTTCAGGTTCATCATCATCGTCACTCTCTTCAAACTCATCGGAATCACCTTCTTCTTCTGTGTCGTCAGGTAGATATTCAAGTTGCTTGTTTCGGGGATCAATTAGAAGAACGTTGTCTGTAATCTCTGGTTCTGTAATGTGACGGCAAGAATCATGTTGCATTGGAAGATCGTCAACACCAACAATTTTACCCCTTGGAGCTATTTTAATAACCGATAACCATGTGGGCCCAGTGGTTCGAACTCGCGGATATGGAACGAACGTTACTTGTTCTGCTTGTGATACTAGGATAAATGGTTCAAACTTGTTGTATCGTCGTGATTTATTGACGTCGACCACACCAAATTTGTTAATTCGCACCTCTCGACCGACTGTTGGATCGAACCAATCACATTTGAAGAGAACGCATTTCATACTAACCAAGCCAGGGTACTCCACTTCGATTGTTTCCTGCAACACCCCATAAAAATCTATTTCACCCCTAACACATACTCCGTAGTTGGTAGTTGCCCGACGAACGCCGTACTTGTATGTATGAAACACATAACCACGGGTGAAATACATGGGTGCAGTCGTTATCTTCCCGAGGGGGCCTTGGAGTAACTCATGAAACCATATTGGATATGCGGGGTCGCCATGATCCACCTATAAAAGGCATATCGATAAGTGTNAAGTGACGATCTTTACGATCGTTTATTTCATCATCTGAAACGCCTTCAATGCATTCTCGTACCTGGGTAACAAATAAGCTACAAAATATATATACATTGAAATTAACATCTTTATTTATATTAATTAATATGTAATGAACTATATATAATTGATTAGTTCATAATTAATAAATAGTTACGTGTTACCTCTCGTAAAGACTCACTTCCTCGCAATTTAGGAGGATGTATGTATGTGCGCTGTGCCTGACATTCTCGTTAGACCACCAAACTTCCTTCAATTTTCCACTAAGACGACCAATTGGTAAGAACATGTCTGGGACACCCTCTACTGCATAAGTTCTTCTCACACCATCATCATCATATCGTCGAGGAGCCCGTTTGTGTGTGCAGACTTTTGTAGCGAAATAGTATGAAGTGAAGTGTGAAGTTTCTTCTGTCAAACTTCTCGCAACAATTGATCCTTCAACACTTGCTAGATTTTTTGCCTTTCCCTGTAAATGTTTCATGAAGCGCTCGAATGGTTACATCCCTCTAAACTGAACAGGGCCGCCTAGATCTGCTTCGTGAGGGAGATGAATGGGAAGATGTTCCATAACATAAAAAAACGCCGGCGGGAATATCTTCTCCAAATTGCACAACAATATTCGAATATTAGTAGACAGTTGTGCAATTACTTCTTCTGACAACGTCCGTGTACTAAGATCCCGGAAAAACGATCCGATGCCTGCACAATCAAAATTAAATTATATATTGTAATATTTGAACATATATAATTAATTAATCTCAACAATTTTATATCTGATGAATTAAATATCTTACCTCCAATTGCTTCATGAACGTTTCCTGGAAGGAGTTCGGCAAATGCGAAAGGAAGTAATCATTACATAAACACGTGGCAGTCATGACTCTTCATCCCTGAAAACTTTTGTCCTTTCTCAACAGATTTAGCAAGATTGGATACGTACCCATCAGGAAACTTCACGTCAGATGAAACCCAATTGAACAACGATGTCTTTTCTTCTACACCCAACCGAAATATAGGAACTGGTGATTTCCCATTGCTCATTATATGCAACTCATTTCTGTTGCAAATATCGGGCAAGTCCAACCTTGACTTTCCGCTGTCTTTGGTTCTTCCTTTCACGTTTAACACTATATGCATGATGTTATCAAAAACGTTTTTCTCAATGTGCATGACATCAAGATTGTGTCTTAGCAGATGATCTTTCCAGAATGGAAGTTCCCAAAAAATGCTTTTCTTGTACCAATTGTGATTGACCCCGTATCCATCAGGCATATTAGCTGGAGTATGCCAATTTCTCCCACGATTCACCGTTTCTAGTCCCCCAAAATGATCTATTTGCGCTTCTAGATCTTCCCCAGATAGATACACTGGTGGGGGGACACACACGATTTTGTTCTTCCTAAACAACCGCTTGTTTCTCCTATATGGATGGTTGATTGGTAAAAACCGGCGGTGACAATCAAACCAACATGTTTTTCGACCATGTTTCAGCTGAAATAAATAAAACAAGTCTGCAACACAACAAATCTGCAACAAATAAAACAAATCTGCAACGAATAAAACAAGTCTGCAACAAATAAAACAAGTCTGCAACACAACAAATCTGCAACAAATAAAACAAATCTGCAACGAATAAAACAAATTTGCAACGAATAAAACAAGTGTGCAACAAATAAAACAAATTTGCAACAAATAAAACAAATATGCAACAAATAAAACAAGTCTGCAACAACTAAAACAAGTCTGCAACAAATAAAACAAATCTGCAACAAATAAAACAAATCTGCAACAAATAAAACAAATTTGCAACGAATAAAACAAGTTTGCAACAAATAAAACAAATCTGCAACAAATAAAACAAATCTGCAACGAATAAAAAAAGTCTCCAACAAATAAAACAAATCTGCAACAAATAAAACAAATCTGCAACGAATAAAACAAGTCTGCAACAAATAAAACAAGCCTGCAACAAATAAAACAAGTCTGCAACAACTAAAACAAGTCTGCAACAAATAAAACAAATCTGCAACAAATAAAACAAATCTGCAACAAATAAAACAAGTCTGCAACAAATAAAACAAGTCTTCAACAACTAAAACAAGTCTGCAACAAATAAAACAAATCTGCAATAAATAAAACAAGTCTGCAACAAATAAAACAAGTCTGCAACAACTAAAACAAGTCTGCAACAAATAAAACAAATCTGCAACATATAAAACAAGTCTGCAACAACTAAAACAAGTCTGCAACAAATAAAACAAATCTGCAACAAATAAAACAAGTTTGCAACAAATAAAACAAGTCTGCAACACAACAAATCTGCAACAAATAAAACAAATCTGCAACGAATAAAACAAATCTGCAACGAGTAAAACAAGTCTGCAACAAATAAAACAAATTTGCGACAAATAAAACAAATATGCAACAAATAAAACAAGTTTGCAACAAATAAAACAAATCTGCAACAAATAAAACAAGTCTGCAACACAACAAATCTGCAACAAATAAAACAAGTCTGCAACACAACAAATCTGTAACAAATAAAACAAATCTGCAACGAATAAAACAAGTCTGCAACAAATAAAACAAGTCTGCAACACAACAAATCTGCAACAAATAAAACAAATCTGCAACAAATAAAACAAATCTGCAACGAATAAAACAAATCTGCAACGAATAAAACAAGTCTGCAACAAATAAAACAAATCTGCAACAAATAAAACAANCGAATAAAACAAGTCTGCAACGAATAAAACAAGTCTGCAACAAATAAAACAAGTCTGCAACGAATAAAACAAGTTTGCAACACAACAAAACAAGTCTGCAACGAATAAAACAAGTCTGCAACACAACAAATCTGCAACAAATAAAACAAGTCTGCAACGAATAAAACAAGTCTGCAACAAATAAAACAAGTCTGCAATGAATAAAACAAGCCTGCAACACAACAAATAAAACAAGTCTGCAACAAATAAAACAAGTCTGCAACACAACAAATCTGCGAGTCGTGAGAATTAGATTTGTTACTTGGTCACCTAACCAACCGTAATTTGATTTTTTTTCCTCTGGCCATTCTTCTTTAGGGGTAATGAGCCTTAGGTAGAAATTGAGTTGACTGTCGAATGTACCTATTGGCAGCTCCCTAATAGAATAAGTCCACAACATGAGAATGTGGAAACAAATCTGCAACACGTAAAAAGTAATTCTGTACCATATGGAAAACAAAAATGAAGTTGACAACTTACTGACGAAGACGAATAAAATCCATCAGATTCTGAAGTTTTTCAGGTGCAACTGATGTAAAAGGATCATATGCGACATCACTAGGATGGCAACCAAATGCGACATCAGGTTTCATTATGCGTTTCACCGTTGAGTTTCCCAAAAAAGGTGATTTCTGTGTGAGACCCAACATCTTAGGTTGATCATGACCATCACCTAGGACAGCAGTCAAGAGCTCTAAATTTTGCTTCAAAACTATTTGTTTAGCATGTAACATGGGGTCGGACTCAGTATCAGACTATATTTGATTCTCCTCTTTCCGTACTTACTTTGTTATGTCCTCAATTTCTTTGTCCTCAACTTCTTTGTCCTCAACTTTTTTGTTTCCTTCCTTAGATGTAGCTTCACCAGCATCCACATTATCCACTCGAACTTGTAATCAGGACTGTAAAATTAACATAAGGAAACAAAATTAAATCCAACAGTAAGAAAAAAGATACAAATCTGGACACATCACAACAAATCTGCAACAATACCAACAAGTATGCGACAAATAAAACAAGTCTGCAACATCAAAACAAATCTGCAACATCAAAACATTAAAACAAATTTGCAACAATACCACAAGTCTGCGACAAATAAAACAAGTCTGCAACATCAAAACATTAAAACAAATCTGCAACACCAACAAGTCTGCGACTAAGGAAACAAATCTGCAACATCACAACAAATCTGCAACAATACCACAAGTCTGCGACAAATGAAATAAGTCTGCAACAATACCACAAGTCTGCGACAAATGAAACAAGTCTGCAACATATATATAATAAGTTTGCGACAAATGAAACAAGTTTGAAAAGTATGCAACATAAGAAACAAATATGCAACCCAGAAAACTGCAATAATACGAACAAATCGTAAACAATACCAACAATATTCATCTACGAACATACCGGGGTTTTGTTAGGAGAAGTTTGATCAACTTCTTCTACGACAGTCGACACGTGTCGTAGTTGCTTCACCTCTTCTTTGAGTTTTCCAATGTCTTTATCCATTGCCATTAATCTGTCATTTATACTTGAGTCCATTAGATCCACTTTCTCACTTAAGCTACTTAAAGCTTTGACCAGTCCACCGAAATCTCCAATGCCACTCAAATCAACATTCCCATGCACACTAGATCTTGTCCTCTTTTCAACCTATGGCTTCTTCGTTTCAACCTTCTCAATGGGGTAATTATCTTTACCACTTCGAACCCTTTTCGAAGTTCCACCTACAGTTTCAGCTTTCTTTCCCACAATTTTTTCCTTACTCCATGCATTTTCAGCCACTTTACCATTCATGATGTCTTTGATCAAATTGTCTAATTTGTGATCATCCTTGTTGTGGTTAGCCATTGGATTAACGACTTGTTGTCTCACACGTACATGTCGTCAATTACAAATTAAAAGTGAGAAATGCGTATCATTAGTATAAAACATGTCAGTATATGAACCAACAAATCTACGACATATGAAACAACTCTGCAACACATGAAATAACTCTACAACAAATGAAACAAGTCTGCAACGACTAGAACAAGTCTGCAACAAGTAAAACAAGTCTGCGACATATGAACAACTCTGTGACATATAAAACAAATCTAAGACATATAAAACAAATATGCGACAAAAAAAAACAAATCTGCGACATTGAAAACAAATCTGCAACACAAGAAACAAGTATGCAACGAATAAAACAAGTCTGCAACAAATATGCGGTAAAAGACTGCAAGCAGAAATATACATGGCCATGTTTTTTCTTTTCCTCAAGTACAATATCATTAACTTCGTAACGGCCACGAGATCCACCCCATGAGAGAATAGAAAGTTCCTCTTCTTGCTTTTTTCTCCCATAAAGTTCTCCTAATCTTTGAAATGACTCATACGCCCATATTTGTAACACGTGAACTAATCCTTTCAAAGTGTCCTTTCAAAGTGTAAGAGTTATCAGCAAGGTTTTCTTCTTGATGGACTCAATCAACAATTCAAATGACTTCATACCCCATGGAAACCTCTCCAAAGCAGCATGATCCAATGCTTTCTTGGCGCATTTCAAATCCATCATACATCCTCTACTTAAACCAAATATTTCTAGGGAGAGGATGTACAAACAACCTACAATTCTTTTCTTCTCGTAACTCCATGTGTCGCACTTTGTCAACACCTTAGCCAACTCCTCCCAAGATTGTCCATCACCTATAGGCACATCCATCTCAGCCCATATTTCGCGGTGATCAATTTCCGCTTCTTCCCCTTCTTTTTCAACAATGTACGGATCACAATTAAGTCCTGACAGCTCTACAAATTCATGCACTGCAACAATACAAACAAATCTGCAACAATACCAACAAGTCTGCGAAAAAGGAACAAATCTGCAACACACAAATCTGCAACAATACCAACAAATCTGCAAAATCCGCGGCAAAATCAAAATACTAAAAAGTAAGAAATAGACGAAGAATACCGGAATCTGGGTTTTAGGGTTTCCTGACGGCGGCGAAGAAAGAGAAGATAAAAGAGAAGCGGCTAGGTTTTAGGGTTTCCTGACGGCGCGATGAAAGAGAAGCGGATAGGGTTTAGGGTTTCTCGACGGCGGTGATGAAAGAGAAGATGACGGCGAGGATGAACGATGAAGAAGATGACAGCGAGGATGAACGATGAAGAAGAGAGGAGGACGGCGAGGATGAAGAACAGAAAAAAGAAAGTGAAGCCAATGGTGAAGATGACGTTGACGAGAGGATGACGACAACGACGATGAAGAAGATGAAGACGACGGCGAGGAGGACGAACACGATGACGGCGACGACGAGGATGCGAAAAACCGTGTGGGTGAAGAATATGAAAAGACAGTTTTTTACGTTTCTAGGGAAGAGGAAGGAAGTGAAAATGTTTTAAAAAAGCAAAACATTTTTTTTGTTTTGAATTCAAAAACAGTTTTTTTTTTTAGAGAAAAATAAATCAAAATGGCATTTGTGTAAATAAGTAACTCAAATAGGGTTTTTTGTCTTTTAACAAAAGAGTTGTGTTATTCTAGTCAACTTAGTTCTGAATGTGTTATTCTAGTAATTATATGAAAGATTAGTGTTATTCAAGTAATTTTCTCTTTTAATTATCTTATTATGTTTCTATTTTCTACCATGAACCAATAAATTAATTATGGGATAAATCTGTCAAAAAAAAAATTATGGGATAATTAAGAAATATTTTCAGATCTAAAATTTAGTTTTAAGGGTTTAGAATTTAATTTATTAGTTTAGAATTCATGAATTAAGATTTAAGATTTATTAGTTTTTTTAGATTTAAAGTTTAGTTTCTAAAGTTTAGAGTGTTTAGTTGTAAACAATTTTGTTAATTTTTTGTCTAATATATAGTTTCTGTAAGATAAATTACTATCACCGTGATATTTCCTTCATTTAGTTTTGTACTTCATTTTATTAAAATATACTTCATTAGGACCAGCCTTATATTCTCCCAACTTTATATTAGAATTTGAAATATTTAAGTTTATAACGATCAAACAGTAACTGTTCCATGTTGACAAAAAATTGGTGATTTAAGTGTGTATCCACAAATTCACCAACCAGATACAGTATGAAAGTAGAAGATGTCACAAAATGGATCATGATGACACCAACCGAATCATCTATGTTAAATAATTTAAATGGTTGGTGAATTTGATGTTATTGACAGAGACTCAAAATGTTTTTTTTTTCTTCTTTTTCCTACGTACTATATGATAATGGTATTGGATCTTGTGCGAGTGCTTTCTTTCTGTCTACGCTATGGTTAATTAAATAGGAGTATATCATTTACATTTGTCATTAACAGCGTTTGCTGGGTTCGCCACCCTATGTGTCTACAATTTTGACTCATTCAATAGTTTTAGTTTTCAATGTCTACATTAACTATTTGGTACCGTCTGATCTATCGGGACCTTAACCAGTTAATGAATCATTAATCATGATTTTAATGTGTGTGAAACATGTAACTAGTTTTGAGCAAACTTCTCGCACTTGTTTATTGTCAAAGAACAGAAAATCAGATCTGCCTAACTAACCTTTCGAGTATGTACTCTTTAGATAATAGTAAAACTAAATAATATTCGAATTAAGATAATTATTATAAAGGATGATAATGTTCCTGTTTTACTACTTTTAACCTAAAAAAAAAACCCACATATTTTCTGTTTATCAAAAGAAAAAAACCTTAGTAAATTCCTTTTTTTTGTCAGATAATTTTATCTACCAAAAATAAAAATTCAGATAAATTTTTACATCATATTTTTTCAAAAAGTTGCTGTTTTATTTAAAAATATTTAAATATTTATTGTTTCAAAAATACAATTCAATCTCGCAGTTCAATTTCTTGTTATTTTCTGTTAAATAAATGGATAAGCATAAGCCTAAGAATAAATATATTATACTCCTATATACATAATTACTTTTTTGAAAATTATCATACATAAATTTGGATTATCCCAATGAAATGAAGTAAAAACAAAACAGATCCCACGGCAATCGGATTGGAACTGAAAAAAAAAGAGCAAAATAAGGGAACTTGTTTTGTTTGCTTCGAAAAGCTTCGCTCTTTTTGTTGTCTTTTCTGTTAATTTATTTCTTCTTCGTCTCTATTCTCCATATATGTTTTGACCATTTGACTTCTTCAAATATCACTGCTCTTTTTAATTTTATTTTTGTCGCCAATATGAGATTAGAACATTTAACTCATCAAGAGGTATAACGGTTGGGTGTAATTTTGTCAATGTACTAATCTAACTAATATAACCCCCCAAAACTCGATAAGCTTATCAAATATTTGATATGGAGGATTCGACACTAACCTTACAGAATATTCATAATTGACCTGATAAAATAAGGAAAGAAATTGTTCGACTCTAAATTCGACGAGGATTAGAAGAGAGGAATTCTCTTATCAAAATAAAAAAGCGGCAACACAAGAAAGGAGAGCGACAAGCAATGAAATCCTAGAAATTATATTCTCATCGTTGATCATATTCAACGACGTGACCAACATCAGCGACAAAACCATCACTGTTGGTGGTGAGTTTAGCACTCCTCGGTTTAGCCCGGTTTGAACCGAGACCGGCTCAATTGATCCCGGTTGATGACGGTTCGAACCCAGAAGGAAAGACCACGAAACGGTCGCCGACCTCCGAACTCGAAAGAAAGGTCCACGAGAGACTGTTAACCGATGAGTTCGGTAAGAATCTGCGAAATACTGAACTTGAACCGAGATCGGTGCATTAGTTCCGATCGACGACGATTCAAGATCGGTAAGAAAGTGCATAAACCGATCGACCATCGAGCTCGGTAAAAGCCGAACTCGGCATTATCAGTTTTAAACGTAAAATCAAGTCCTCATCTCTAACCGAGATCGGTCCAGTTGATTCCGATCGACGAAGGTTCGAGATCGGTAAAGATAAAGACAACCAGCGATTGCCGACTCGCGGCATACCGAGCTCGTCCGTATCAACCCGTCGTAATCAAAAACCACTTCCGGGATTCGCGGAGAAAAGCATATCTTACTTTTGCTGAAAATACGGAAAAGGAAGATTAATTAGTTTTCTAAACCAGAATTCGTGGAACTTTTCCTGGATTCGGGGGAAAAGCTTAGCCACCGAGGGAGCCTATAAATAACGAAATCCCGACGATATTTGGAGGAGAGGAAAAAAATAACACATTATAGAGAGAGAAAGTGAGAGCTTAAAACCCGACATCGCTCTTATTTCCGATCTTAAAACATTTTTGTAACACCGACGAGTTCGACTTAATAAAAAATGAGATTTCGACCAATTCGTTAGTTTCTTATCCTTGTGTGATTTCTACAATCAACAATCACCAACTAAGAGACCATTGGCAACGACGTGGATGATCATCATCAACGAGATCCCCACATCATCAACGAGATCCCCACATCATCAACGTCATCGACGACGTGATCAACATCACCGATGAAACGATCACTACCGAGGAAATTGTCATCCACGAGAACGACGAGATCAACGTTGCTTTCTAGAGATAGTGACCATGATTCCAACAATCGCTTTCAAGCAACCAGATCTATTCAAAGCAAGGTTCTTTGCAAGCCGACGATCAACCAACGACTAATGAAATTTTCTTACAATGATGAAAGATATTGATTTATTGTAATTCACGAACGTTACGAGTCAAAATTCGTTAATCAATCAATATATTTTTATGTCATTTCGTAGATCTATACGAGATATAAATCCATTAAAATATTAGACTAATTTTTCTAAGTAGATAAACTTTTTTACGGCAATAGGTAGACTAACTTAAAGAAAAGTAATTGCAAATGAATGTCAACCAAAAAAAAAGTGGATAACAATGAATTTAAAAAAATATATATATATTAAGGTGACATAGAGACATGTTTATTTTCAGCTCTACATTTTTCTTCTTCTAATTTTTTTTTTTTTTTTTTGTAACATATTTTTAACGATGTTTCTTCCGGTATCTTCTCCGGTGATATTTCTGGCGTCTTTCGAGAATGACTCTTTCCATCAACTCCACAATTAAATTTGTCACCTCTATCGTCTCCACCGATGTCTTAATGTTGATGTTGATGTTGATGTTGTTGTTGTTGTTGACCATGATTATGAGCTGAATGTCTGTCACTTGGGTTTGTAGTTCGGTTACGACAATGAAAATCAAACATGAAACTGTGCAAAAAAATGGCAACAATGATGGGGTCTCTCTTTAGATCTAAATGTATTTCAGATGTTAATATGGAATAAGTAACAAAAGAAATTAATGGGTAAATAAATTATTAACGTGAATCTACACATTATATGGTTTTGTATATAATTTAACAAGTTACAGTTAATATATAACTCGTTATTTAATAATTCATCACATTTTTATTTGAATAATTTGCTATAACAGTATATATATCATGTACTATACTATGGTGAATATAAGTCAAACGCTAATATAAATGTTATGCGATATATATATATATATATATA
>PKMM01021364.1:448489-460109 GCA_002933915.1 Eutrema heterophyllum
TTAAGGAATTTTTTTAAAAAATTAAGGAAAAAAGGTAAATAACAAAATATTGTTATATTAAGGAAAAAACTAAATACCATTTTCATTTTTAAACAAAATAGCTTTAAGATTGAAGAATTTTTTTTAAAAGGCTAAAGTTTTTTTTAAAAAGTTAAAAAAATAATATTGCTAATAAGAATAAAGAAATAAAAATTAGTATAAGGTTGAATGTTTCGAAGTTGTTAACTCACCTAATCGCGACACATGTCAATTCAAAGTTGGAAAATTTTAAAATTGATTAATAAAAATTATAAAATTTTGGAAAATTTAATTTTAAAATTGATTAATAAAAATTATAAAATTCAGAAAATTTAATAACCGATTCATAATCTTAAAAGGTAAATTTACTAAAAATAAAGAAATATATTTTAAAAGGAAAAATTAATATAGAAAGAAAAAAAACTCTTGGTTTTTCCATTTAGATTAAGGAAATTAATCTCAAAAATGAAATAATTCTAATTTCACACCTCTATATAAACTACAATTTGGTAGTATGTCAATTACACACCAAAAAATTAAAATTCCAATAATCGTATCCAAAGTTATTTATTGCAAATGTTTCACCAAATTTTTCATTCAATATATATATCTATTTCATCGGAAACTTTGTTTCTAAAGTTATGTATTATATATTTTTACGGGTGATCTAATTTTGTTTTCTATTTTTTCGTTTTTAATTTTTTTAACGGATTATAAAATATTAAATTATAAACTCGCATATGCGGACACTTATCTAGTATATAAATAAAGACATATGTATCATGTCTTATATTATGATAACTAAAAATTAAACGTGAGTCAAAATATTGATATCTTTTTTTTTTTTTTGTCAACTACCCATCAGATTAAATCAAGTTATGGCCGATAGAAAGTTGGTTCCGTAGAACAACCCCTACCGACACTGTCTGACTTACATGGGAAAATAAGATACTTCGTGCTCGAGCCTCTTTTGCAAGAGAGTCGGCACATACATTTAAAGCACGAGGAATATGGACTATGCTAAAATTCTCAAAAACATCTCTAAGAAAGTAGATATAGTCCAATTCCGAAGAAAAAGCTGGACAGTCCACCGGATTTTCAATCATTTCCACCAAGTCTGAGCAGTCCGTCTCGATTCGAATAGTCAATATACTCTTTTCCCTTAGGCACGACATAGCCCATAGTAGTCCGTCTATCTCTGCATGAAACGCCAAAAGGCTTCGACGACACCCTTGAAGTCCAAAGATCTCTTGTCCCATGTGGTCCCTATGAGTCCACCCTAGGCTGCTGACCGGGCCATGGTCGATCCAAGAAGCGTCGATTTGACAAGTCGGGATTTGTTGGTCCACGAGGGCTCTCGAGACGTCATGTTCCCGTGGGTCTTCCATCTTTTCTTCACCTTCCTTTTGGTTCGCTATCCTCCAACTTTCTGCTTCGAGTGTTGCTAGCTTAAAGGGTATCAACCTGAGAAATTTCTTTCCCGTTGAAAACTTTGTCGTTCCTTTTTTTTGTTTTTTGTAACAAATATTTTAACATGTAACAAGTAAGTTCTCGTTATTAATTTTGTTTCTCTTTATGATCTCATATAACTCGATATTATAATTTTAATCATGGTTAACATGTAAATAATAAATAAATATCTAATTGTTAAATGATATACATGTAAATAACAAAATATTAGTTACATATTCAAATTGATATTAATTTTATGTATATTTTAATAATGTATTTAACATGATAAAAAAATTATTAATACATACTTTTAAATTTTATCGATATACAATAATATATATTCGAAACACAGTCTTCGTTGGAGAGATAGCAACGGTAATGTTCTTCGACGAAATTTGGCGGTGACTACAAGCTCGAGAGAACAACATTAGTGGTGACAAAAACTTGGTGGTGTTATTCAACAATGGTGTTCTCCGGCGATTCTCGGTAGTGCTCTCCGATGATCATCGATGGTGATTACGAGATAGAGAGAAAAATGTAGAAAGGAAAGAAAAAAAGTGAAAGTAATATAATTAACAAAAAAAAATTATATTTTCTACCTAATTTCCTTTTATTTTATTGTTAATTGTGAGTCTTTCGTTTTTCTGTTTTGTGTCTGATCCATGTCTATGGTTCTTTGCTAATTGTAAATATTCATTTTTTTCTATGTCTTCATTGTGAGTGGAGGTGATGACTGATTGTAATACCTCGATTTTTTATATATGGTGGTGCATGTGGAGAGTTTTAAAAGTTTTGTTTTTGCTATCTATATCACCAAAATGCATTTTATATTTTCCGTAAATCAACCCGACATAACTCCAAAGTTAAGTGTGTTTGAACTGGAGCAATTTAGGAATGTGTGACCAATTGGGAAGTGATTTCCAGTACCGTGTGATATATGGTGGTTTGTAGGTAGTAAACAAGCTTTTTGAGCCTCTCGAAGTAATACATATATCGGTCTAACTGATGCGTATGTTTTTTGTTGATCTCGCTTTGTTGTTTTCCTATGTATTGTATCTAAAAAAGATCGAAAATTTTTCATCTTTTTTTTTGTTTTGCTCTTGAGAAAAATTATGAGATATTGATGGAGAATTTGGGTTTTAGGAAGCTCTATTTGTGATTTTACTGCGGATACTGAATTTTTTTTTTTTTTAGTTTTTAATAGTGTTTGATTGATGTAAACAAAAAAAATAGTGTTTGATTTTTGTAGAAATTGACGAAATAGAACGACCTTTATTGGAATTAATCCAATTTCAAAACGTCTCAGACTCAAAACAAATGCTTCACAGTGCTTTACTTTTTTTCTCTTTCTAAATTATATTTTTAGGCTATTTATCGATCTACGTTGCATGAAATCAGAAGCGGATATGCGGAAATGGAAGCCTATGGAAGCGCAGAAACGACTTTTAAAAAAAAAAAGGAAGCGGGTACGTATTGGAAACGTGTATATATATATATATATATATATAACTTAAAACATCATTCTAGGTTAAAAAAATTGTTATGAATAACACAAGTTCAATACATCAATGTTACACAATTAACTTAAAATAATTAAAAATCATATGATCCAAAATTAAAAATATAAATCATCATTTTCATTCTCAGTTTTTTCAACTGATCCATCAGATAAAACCGCTTTAAACTATTTGTTGTCAAAAGAATGATTATCAAACTCAAACCTTCTAAAGAAAATCTCAGTTAACTAGAATTAATCACTTTCAATATTTTACATATGATTAAAACAATCTTTCTAAACAAGATTCTTTCTATATAAAAGGGAATACATAAATTAGTGCTTACAAATGTCAATGTACGTACTATATATATATATATATATATATATTTTCTTTTATAAAGTGAGAAACATATCGGAAATAATTTTACCCTTCATACTTTTTTAAGATACCACGTTTTTAAAACGGAAGCGGAAGCTTTCAAAACGAAAGCGCAAGCTTCCAACACAGTTTTGAAGGGATTTTTCGGAAGCGTTATGGAAGCGAGCTTCCGAGAACTTCCGATTCTGAAATGGGAAACGGACCTTTGGCGAAGCTTCCGTGCTACCTAGGTATCGATTGAGATTAACTTTGATGATAATTTTGGATTCATTTGATAGAATATATGTTTCCAGTATATGCTTCATGTTGGTAATCACTAATGTTTTCACATCATGTCCGCCGAGAACATGCTACAGTCGGCACGTAGAGCGTTCCAATCCGACCACTCTTTATCTTCATTTCACCTTTATACAAAATCTCTGGTTGGGCACAAGTTCACACGATCAAACTTGCCTCTTGGAGATACTCGGACCTCTCTCGAAGGACCACTTTTACTTCCAAAACCCTTTTCTAAGATAACTAAAAGCATATTGAACTTGGGATCACTCTCTGATCTAAGTCCAGAACTAAACCATTTCTTTCCTTCCTCCACTTCCAGCTTTTTGATCAGCCATTTGGTATTATTTAACTTCATGAACATCGGAAAAACTTGGGGAGGAGAACCTCATTTGTGCACCCAAAAGCTATGATGACAATGTTGTTCCTAAAAGATTTGAACTATAACCATTTGCACATCTGATGCTTACACTGAGCTATGGTTGTCACTTGTCATAGTCAGTCGTTCTATCGTACATCTTCATCATTAGAAAGGCAAATTATAATTTTCGCATCTTCACAAATACAATCTCGTCCGAGAATGGAGTACATTTTACCTTCTAGTAGAACTAAGTTCTCACCACTTTCCTTATGAACATTACCAACGATAAAATGTGTTGTTAAGATGAAAAGAAACAAAACTATAATAATGTTGAATTAGTAGAGAGAGAGAAGGCACAAGCACCAAAACGGCGGCAGAAATGGGACCGCACGTGAGATGGACCTAGACAGTGTCATATTGCGGGACCCAGTGGCTAATGTGTGTTCGAACTCATGACTTTTGCTTTGACTTTTTCGACAACTTCGCTGGGACAGTCAAGTTTTTGCTGTCATGTTTTCCGCATTTCAGATCCCTAAGCCTTCTCTCTTTTACTATTTGCTAATTGTTTTTTATCCTATTTTTATTCGCATAATTAAAAACTTAATAGCAAAAAAAAACCTTATAACATTGGCACTTTCTTCTACTTAAGTTGTCTCATCGAATTGAATTGTAAAATAACGATTAAAAGAAGAGTATTGTTCGAATTAGATATCCAACCACTAACCAAGAGCTTGCGGTGCGGTGGTTCGCATCCGGAGAAGATTCGACCATGTTGGTCTAGGCCAGAAATCAAGTCTCTACGGATATGAAATTATCAAATTTACTTTAGGCAACGTGGAGTGTAACTGGACGGCCTCACGTCCGCTCGAAAAATTAGTTTGGGTCTGTTAAGAGCCTGAAATTACTTTCGAGTCTAATAAAAATAAAAATAAATTGGTAAGAACTGAAAAAACCAAAAAAAAAGATTTGATCAAGACTACATATATAAATTGATATATGTGTAAATAGATTTTTTTTTGAAAGAGGTTATTTATATGTGTAAATAGATTCCAAGTAACCTATGAGTAAAACATTAGCCCATGGAACATTGTATATATTTTAGTCATTTACTGTTTCTCTCGATTTTCTTAAAGATTCAATTTCTTGTTCTCAGCAGAAAGTTATAATAAATATATAATAAACATACGTACGTGTGTGTGTAACACTGTTGAATAAAATATTTGTGGTTAATTTTCAAAGCAACTAACTTTAAGTACAATTGAAGGTATCTTAAACCAAATATTTAATAGATCTTCCTCTGCTGTTCATTGAACTAATTAAATATGGAGTGAGGGGAGACCAAATTATGAAATTCATGTAGATCCGATGGACAATAATTATTATGTTTAATTTAATTCTTTTTTTCTTGCAGGAAAATTCCGTTGGCTTGGAGCAAATATCTGACTGAAAATTCCTTTGAGAAGTTTATCTTACAAGAAAATTTGAAAAACAAATAGAAAAATAAGCAACAATTTAGGGAAGCTTTTGAAAACAATAACACAAAAAGCTAACAGTATTACAAAAAATGTAGCTAACAAGAAAAAGAAAGTTGTTTCATAAAATAAAATAAAAAACAAATTTTCAAGATATGATAAGGTACCAAATGTATAAATAAGCTTTTCTTCATGAATCAATATTTAACAAGCTAATTAAACAGAAAAATAATTTCTATTCAAGAAAATGTTATAGACATTTTACACACATTTTGCTCATAATAGTCTCCTCTTCAACCAAATTAAGCTTTTGTTAGGTATTCCCAAATGATATGGCAGGATCTTTGATTAACATATACAACTTACAAACCCAAACAAATAACTCAAATACCAATCTGAGGAATTTCTTGAAACTTGGAAATAGTTCGTTCCACACAAGACTAGGACCAAAAATACAGCCAAAAAAAAAAAGAAGATATAAAATAGGGAAAAAAAGAGATTAAAAGACGGAAAATAAAACTAGGATCAAAACAAAGGCCATTGCTTCTTCAATGCTTCAGGCGAAGATGCTGAGAGGACCGGTCTTAGTAGAAGAATCTATACCATTTTCACCATTCCTAATCCCGGTTATCCACGTCCTACGCAAAACCGGAACCAAACCGAAATTGGTATTCCAATCGCTACATAAACAAAACCGAAATATGCTTGACACTTTAGAGAGACTTACTTTCTCACATTGCCACCGCCAATGTCCATCTTGATCGTTAGCCGCTTCGTCGCTCTCATAAATTCACTGCGTTTTTTTAAAAAAACAGGCAATTCAATCAATGAGGAAAATCGAAAAACTAACCGTTAATTTGAAAGAAAAAAAAAATATATATCTTTGAGATATACCTGAAAGGTTCGTCTCCAATGCGTTTGATAACACCATTTGCGTCCCGGTACACAACATGGGTCAACAAATCCGACCTCTCTCCTATACAAAACATCTCGGCTAATATCCGGTACAGCTCTTGGTACGAACCAATAACCGAGAGATCGAGCGTGCGTCCAACATCCTCAGATTCCATGAAAACTTTACAATGACCCGTCTCGAGTCCCTGCAAACCGTAATTCCATGTTAACCCGCCCGCTGAACCTTTCTCCTCCTGTGCGGCCTCCGCCTCTTCTTCCAAAGACCGTTTCCGGTTCATGACTTGCTGTTCGGTCAAAATAGGTTGACCGAACAGCAAGAACTGATGGGTCTTAACCGAACCAGACTTGTTCTTGTCATGAACTAAACCAGGATTCCCCATCGTTAAAGAACACGAAATGTTGTTATTATACTCTGTATCCCGAGCCTGACGGGACACAACAATGTTATCGTAATGATGCCTCGGGTTAAAACCAGATAGAAACATCGCCGGAGAAGATTGTAACTTGCTACCGGAGTAACTATTGAGATTGAGATCAGACAACAAAGACGGAGGTGGTGATCCGAAGAGTTGTTGAGCTTGCCTGGCTCCCTGTATCCCTGCAGGAGCATTGTTGTTGTCGTTTGACAGATAACACATGGATTCGCCATTGTTATTGGCGAATCCATGGGAGAAAATCGGGAATTTGGTACCGTCGAAAGGGAACTCGAAAGGCTGTGGAATCCTCAGCTTCTTTCTAGGAGAGAAAGGGGAGAGATGGATTGCTGGCATGTTCGATACCAATTCGACTAACCACGGGCTAACCCGTTTCACGTTTTGCAGCAAATCCGGTTCGTCCCAAGCTACCTATATAAACCATAAACCGCAACATTTAAGCGTTTTGCAAACGCGGGTTTTGTAAAGGAAGAGACTTTTTTTTTTTTTTTTTTTGGGGTGGCTAAGCTAACCTGAAGGAGACGCCATGGGGAATTAGGCCAACGGATTGGATCGGCGACTTGAACGGCGGAGACGGTTCCCATGAACCAACTGATTCTTGAAGAATCCTCTGTTTCAAACGCCATTTTAAAACGCATGCCACTACACCATCTAATCCTCATTGCTGATCTCACATCGGAAGCTTTCACGCAAAACTCCGGCGTGCTAGCTCGAGGGTAATAAACCACCTCGAACGCTTGTCCACACGCCGCACGCGCCACCGCTTCCGCCACTGCCTCCACTCTAACCCTCCCTCCCGCCACGTTCACCTCGTTCCCGCCTCCGCCGTTGCGTTTCATCATCATCAGCTTCGATGTCGTTGTCTCGTCGTCGCGGAGGAAACCTGAGAATCCGGGGTATGGGTTGCTGTTGTCGGATCCTAAGCCGTTAGATCCGAGACCGCCGCGTTTGGCGCGGCGGATTCCGACGCAGAGGTCGCCGGATTCGGAGCGGAGAAAGACGATTGAGTCGCCGGCGATCAGTTTCTTCTGGTTGACGAAAGTGCTCCAGCCGGTGGTCAAGAGATGACGGCGAGGCGTTCCTCTGTAGATATGCCGGAATTTCCAGGTCTCGCCGTGGATATCTTTGGCGATTACGGTCTGTACCGGAGGCTCCGCCGTGTAATCAAGCCGCGGGAAAATTGTCTCGGCGCAGTAACGCGGCACGGAGAAACCGCCGCCGTTGTTAGCGTCAGACTGCGTCAGCGTTTTAGCGAAAGACGCCGGTTTCTCGTTACC
The DNA here is from genome assembly GCA_002933915.1 of Eutrema heterophyllum. NCBI lineage: Eukaryota > Viridiplantae > Streptophyta > Magnoliopsida > Brassicales > Brassicaceae > Eutrema > Eutrema heterophyllum. The sequence continues at coordinate 456,572 of PKMM01021364.1, forward strand.
GTTACCGTTACCGTCAGGAGACGGAGTAAGACCAAGAACGGCGTCGTTTTCCAGATCCAGGTCGTTTCCCGGGAGTGGCAGAAGCGTAACTTTGGAGTAGACCTCGTCCGTTTCTGCGTCGGCGAGGAACTTCACAGCGACGACGCGGCAGAGGATCAAAGGCGGGACGCGCGGCGCGTGGAAATCGGGAGGCGCGTGAGCGTGTTCGGTGTGGCCTTGAGCGAAGTAGAAGACCGTTGAATTCACTGAAGGGATTTGTACCATTGATCCTGCACAAGCATGCCATAGTTGTGGATCCAAGCTTTTCTCTTGCTCCATTTTTTGTTTTCTTTTACTGTTAAGAAAACAGAGGAAAGATTTTTGAAAAAAATAATAATCAAAATTCTGTTTTGTGAAAATGAGGGAACACGAAGATATAAAATAATCCCTATTTTTATTTCCTTACTGATTCAAAAAAAAAGGAGAAAAACCAGTACTTTCGTCTTCCTTTTCGGACAAGAGGATTTAAGTTTCTTTCAATACATGAAAATCAAAGTTCCTATCTTGAAACCAGAGAAGAAGCAAACAGAAGAAGAAGAAGAAGAGAGAGAAGAGAAAGACAAAAAACCGTTCCAGGGGGAAAAAAAGGGAAGTGAAAGAGATAGAGGGAGAGACAGAGATTTGTGGTTTAGTGATAAATTTGCAGAGAAACAGTAAAGCTTTTTTTTTTTCTTTCTTTCACTTCAAAAGAGGTATCATAGTTGAAGGGAGAAAAAGCTTTTAATGGCCGATCAGATGATTCAGATCGCAGAAGAGAAATAATCAGGTACGGACAAGACCACAATAATACTAATTAACAGTTTTTTTTGTTCTCTCTAATACTAATGATGTATACAGAACAAGAACCAAACAAGCCGAGGGATTATCTCGACAAAAACTTTTTAAACTCTTTTATATATAAATTTAAAATTCGAATATATATTATTTATAAATACAAAAAAAAAATATATATATATATATAAATATATTGTTTGAAAAAAACCTGCAACTAACTTGTTTGTTTCATAGGTGTTTTCGCTGGTGACATCACTTTTCTTCCTTCGGTTCTAGTTCTAGTTATGATCTTTTCTTTTCGGATTTGAGTGGTGTTCGGTTTCGTCGTTATGCGACCGGTTTTCATCTTTGGTAAGATTTCTTTGGTTTTCGGTTCCCGAGTTTGATATTCTCCTCTTTGAATCTAGTCATTGGGTTGTCTCATTTTCTTTGGTTTATCAATCTTGTCTTCGATTTAGTTTTGAATAATTAGTTTCTAGCGCTTTATGTTTGCAACGGGTGCGTCGTCGCGTGGATATTCATACATCGTCATAATTCTTCTTGATGAAGAGGTTGCTATCGACAGTTTTCTTTGTTGGAAAAAGATTATCTTCGTCTCATCTTTCTTCCGACATTGTTTTTGCGTTTAGAAATCAAGTTTTTCATTTCTTTTCGGGATACTTTTGGTGGTTTTAGTCTCGGTTTGAATTTCGGTTTTAGTTTTTCATCATGTATAACTTCCTTTGTTTGGGTTTGTGTTTCCCTTTTTCGGATTTAATTTTCTAGGGATTTTAAGTTGTTCGACCGGGTTATGTTTTTCTAACTTGTATTTCACTTTCGTAAGATTACCAAACAAACAAACTTTTTGTTTCATTTGCTCAGTAATCAACAAGTGAAGTCTTATATAAAATTAGCAATTTATCGTATCACGAGATTAGATTTTTTTAATTACCCGCGATATATTGATCACCAACAAATTTACTCTAAAAATCAGAAACCATTATTGACCGGACACATACCTAACCATAGTTAAACCATATTTACCTATCCTCTGCTTTTCTCTTTTTAACTTTTTTTTTACCCCCGACAAAAAAAAAGTTTTTTTTACCCGTCTCAAAGATGAATTCCAGAATACATTTGAGTGTAAAAAAAAACAAAATGTTAAATCCATGGTAAAATGAATAGTTGTAACACTGGGGTAAAAATAAATTATGGTTAAGAGTTTAATTGGTAAATGGTAAAAAATTGAATAGAAAATTAGAAAATGGTAATTGGTTTAATTAGGATAAAGTAAATATTGTGTCATTTTAATTTTTTTTATTTTATTTAACTGTTAAGACAAATATTTTGTTTCTCTAACTTGTTATGTAAAGAGACTGTTTATTAAATTGACTCCCTAACAAAACTAAATTGTAAAAAAAAAATTTGTCGACTACCCATATGATTAAATCAAATTTTGGCCAGTGAAATGGTGGTTCCGTAGAATAATCCTTACCGATTTTGTCTAACTTACATGGAAAAATAAAAGATCTCGTGTTCGAACCTCTTTTGCAAAAGAATCGGCACAGACATTTAAAAGTATGAAGAATATTAACTATGCTAAAATTCTCAAAAACATCTCTGAGAAGGTAGAAATAATATAATTCCAAAGTAAAAGCTGGTCAGTCCACCGGATTTTCAATCATTTCTACCAAGTCTGAACAGTCAGTCTCAATTCGAATCGTAGGTATACACTTTTCTCTTAGGCAAAAACTAAATTGTAAATCAGAAATCATAAACATAATTTGATAAATTAAATGTCTACAAAAGAAAGAAAAAAAACATGTTACATGAAAAATCACTTGTACCGTAATAAAATGTAAAGTCGAAAGAAATTTAACCAAGACATATTTTGTTTGCCTTCAATTGCTACTTTCTTAATTTTTCTTGTTTTTTAAATCATTGAATGCATATGTTTTATGCTAAACTCATGTAAATGAATAAATAATTTATTTTTTAAGAAAAATAAATGACTGCATGTCACAAAAAATATTACAAAGATAAATTAAGAGATTATTTAACAATCGAATAGCGAAAGGAATGAGACTACCCCTGTGCATTGCGAAATACTCCTATAACATAATTTTACGTTGTTTTTATAACCAAATTCGCAGAATCCCACTAATTCTGATAGAAACAGTTTTGAAATATTCCGATGGGAATCGAATTCAAATAAAGAAAATGGTTTATGATCCCACCACATTGAAAACAAATTATTACGAGTTGTTTTAATGATGTCATAAATAAGAATATAACGTACGTGGGACTTGGAAGTGGTACATCGAGTAAGGAGGAGGTTGACCCGAAGATGAATACGCGACTGTTAAAACGGATTTTTGAGTTTGGTTGAAAGTTGTACTCGTTCGATTGTTTTGTCGGGCTTAAATCGACCAATTATAACCTGACACGACATACCCCATTTTTACCATCTTTTTTCTTCTTGTTCTACAACAATTTACCAACAAAATATTTATTACTCAGAACATTTTACAACGTAGAATGGCAAAGGGTTTTGTTGCGGTTTTTTACCATTTTTTTGTTTGAAATTTTAAACACTCTTGTCAAATCTTTCAATTATTTACAAAGTAGTTTCCTAAAATCTAGAAAAGTAGTTTTTATCTTTTTTTTTTTTAAAACTAGTTTTCCTCCTAAGTTTTTTATTTTAGTTGAAAATATATAGGATTTGATTTAGTAATTTGTAATGCAA
>PKMM01021364.1:462433-483712 GCA_002933915.1 Eutrema heterophyllum
TATATATATATATATATTCGTGACACACACACACATATATATATATATATATAAGTATAGAAACTAACATATCTCTAAGATATGTTTTAAAAAAATCTGTCTAAATGAAGAAGTAATTATTATTTTAGTTGATAAAGTATTATTCACAAACGAAAGAAGATCATAAAGTATCATATTGTATAATATGAATGACTCAATAAAAACAATAAAGAAACCCCTCTGATTGAATTATTACGGAACCATGATCCGTCTGGATCAATGATTATGCCAAGTTCACGGTTATTTGCTGAGTTTTTACGGGTTTTATTGGATTTTATAGTATCGGGTTTTAGATATATAACCATACCGAATTTTTATATGGATCCCGGTTTTTAGAGCTTTAACCGGACCGGCTGGTCTGACCATGATATGAAAACATTGCATTAAATCAATAAAAAAATTTATCTCGCGCAGCGCGCATGTGAAAATCTAGTATGACATTATTTGGACACCCTATGATTAGACTCTATATAAGAATAAATGTCTTCCATAAACATTTTACTCATTATTTTTTTTTTAAAGTAGCATTTCTGATCTAATTATAATATTTGTTTCTCATGATTTTTTTTTAACTCAATATCTGATTTGAAACTTTTGAAGAATATGTAAAAAATAAAAGTGAATATCATAAGACTTTGCAAAACAATACCATATTGTTGTTGGTACTAACAATCGAGATGGTTCTAATCGACTCAAAAGTTAGTTATTTGTTTTATTTAGTTTTATCATTCCTATTATTTATGCTAAATCTTATTCACATGTAGTTTTCTTTTCATAGTTATATGTAATTTATTCTAATAGTGAAATGCACTATATATAACATTATATTTTACAATTATATATCTACACTGTTATAAAAAAATGGTTTTATTTTTATATAACAATATATTTTACACTAATATAATATCTTTGTTTGCAGTATGTCCAATTTCGAGATGTTTGATTCACAATTTTTGAAATTAATTTTTTATTATTTCACTTTTTAGTATGTAAAACACTTTCAGAAACTCTTAAAATCAATCGCATATTAAGATAATATGTTAAATTTTGGAAAAATACTACAAGGACGAAATAAGAAAATGTTTATTGTTGGTGGTGAGTTTAGCACTCCCCGGTTTAGCCCAGTTTGAACCGAGACCGGCCCAATTGATCCCGGTTGACAATGGTTCGAACCCGGAAGGGAAGACCACGAAACGGTCGCCGACCTCCGAACTTGAAAGAATGGTCCACGAGAGACTATTAACCGATAAGTTCGGCAAGAATCCGAATGAATGCCGAACTTGAATCTAGATCGGCGAATCACGCTCCAATCGACGACGGTTCAGGATCGGTAAAAAGAGTCCAAAACGACTAACCATCGAGCTCGGTGAAGGCCGAACTCAAATCCTTATCTCGAACCAAGATCGGTCTAGTTGATCCCGATCGACGACGGCTCGAGATCGGTAAAGAAAAAGACATCATGCTACTACCGACATGCGATGTGCCGAGCTCGTAGGTATCAACCTGTCGTAATCAGAACTCACTTCCGGGATTCGCAGAACTTTACGAAAAACACGGAAAAAGAAGATTAATTAGTTTTCTAATCCAGAATTCGCGGAGCTTTTCCCGGATTCGGGGAACTTGTCGAAGCCGCCGAGGAGGCTTATAAATAACGAAGTCCCGATTACATTTAAAAAAGAGAAGAAATAGATTTTAGAGAGAGAAAGTGAGAGTTCGAAATCCGATCTCGACCTCACTGTCGACTTAAGAATATTTTTGTAAACTCCGACGAGTTCGATTTAATAAAAAGGAGATACCGATTGATCTTTCAACTCTTTTTATCCTTGTGTGATCTCTACGATCAACATTTATACTACCATAGTATTTTATAATTTTATTTATTTTTAGAGTTTTTCGATTATCTTTTTCATATTATTTGATTTTGACACACAAATCCCATCAAATTTAAACAATAAACTCGAATATTACAAAAAATCTATAGATATTTCATTCCGCGTTCGATTACTACCTAGTTTGTATTTAAATAGGAGTTTAATAACGAACGGTTTGACTTTTACACTTCTCAGATAAAACATTAGACACTGAATCATACAGGAATATATTTATCTGACCCATTTTTTTGTCAACATTTATCTGACCCATTAGTCATCAGAAAACCTGCAACTTTGATAGTAACTATTTAAAAAAAACATCATGTTGAATGGCTATACCAACTCTACAAACTATTGAAATATGAAAAAATTTCTACATTTTTTTATAATATATGAATACTACTATATGTAGACCTGCAAAGTAATTTGTACTACCACAATCTTGTTGGATTTAAAGGGTACACAATAAAAATATAGATATATGTAGCATTCAAAAATATTTGTCAACCTAGCTACTATTCAAAAATCTTTCTAGATAAATGGTTCCATGATTAAAAGTAGATTTCTATACTACTTCATAGCATGATATATTTTGTTTTTTTCAATAGCAAGACGTTTTATATATTGATTATATTTTAAAGTCATACTATTTTTGTGGAATAACATGCTATTCTATGTTAAAAAAAATAAAATAGAAATGCTATTCTAAATTTTAAAAAATGTAAACTCAAATTAAAGTTTTGAGATATATTTGTGTTAGAACTGCTATGTCATGTCTATTGGCCACTATAAGACAGTGCATATGTCAAAGCTAGTAAACAAAGTTCAAACGATTTAAATTATGTATGATCATTTTATCAATACTAACAAATCTGTGATTAATTTCTTTACATAAAGGTCTTTATTTCACCGATTAAATAACTCTTTAAATCTATCCCATTATTTACGAAAATCTGAAAAGAGTATACGGAGGGAGGGAGGGTTGAAAGACATGAGATGTGACAAAAGGGAAGATGGGTGTGTAGTTAAGTTGTTGTGTCACTGTCCGCCAAACCTTCCAAATCAAACAGAAGCGTCACCGTTCAGACAACCAAACCAAACCACCCAAACGTCCCTTTCGATGTTTCACCATCAACTGCTTAAACAACCATTAACTCCTTTCCTCCCCGTTTAAAATTTTTCCGGACGACAAAAAAAACATAAAATTAAGGAAAATTAATTTGACTGACTAATGTTAACAAAAATTACTAGAATGACTCTCTGTAAAATTTTTTACTGGAATGACTCTAATTTTAAATAAAAAAACCTCAAACCCTTAATTATCCATCATAATCACAGATTTGCTATTTTGATTTAAATTTACAAAAAAAATCACTAATTTACACAATCATCAATTAATTTATTTTAAATACATTTAACAAAATTATATCAACTAGCAAAAAAGAAAAGGACAGTCGTTCCCAACTTTCTCTCTCTTGTTCGCCCTAGCCGCCTCCCTTTGTCTTCGTTTTTCCGAGGCTTATTTGGCGAGAGGCCTCTCCGTTTATGTTAAAAGCACTTAAAAGCGGCTTGTGTTGCGACGTGGACCTTGGAGACTCGACCTCTTCCTCTCCGGTGGTGCGAGGCGTGGAGTAATCGCGGCGTCGAGGCGGAGCGGCGTCTGGTGCGGCAGAGATGAGTCACGGTTTGTTACTACTCCGTCGATCTAAAACGCTACGAGGACGGCGGTGGATTTTCGGAGGAACGATGTCAAGATTTGTCGATGTTCAGCCGAGATACGGCTTTCGCAGCGGAAGTCGGGGCTGCGATTTGGAGGGAAAGCATTGCGCGCCGAAGGAGGCGCGGAGGTCAGTGGTTCGATCTAAGTGGGTTTCAGGCAGAACGGCGGCGACTGGTGGGCTCCTGCTCCCCGCCTTTTGCATGTCGGAACACCTTGGAGCTTCCTCCTTTGGTCAGATTGAGGGCTAGGTTTTGAGGATCGGAAAAGGGTGGATGAGCGGCGAGCTGATAACGGGATCTGGTGGTGGAAGCTGAATCGGAGTCTCGCTGTGGCGTGATTTCATCCGGTGTTGGCCGTGGGACTCTTCGAGTGGGCTTCGCCGGCGTCGGGAAAAAGGAGTGGGGAACAGGCGCCTCACCGGACCTGTTACGATAAAGTTATTTACTATCTTAGTTGCAAAACGTTTTGATGTTAGACTTGTTTTACCTATTGCGGACTTGTTTTACCTATTGCGGCAAACTTAAAATTTAGTTGTTACGATAGAGTTATTAGGCTTACGTTTTGATGGTTGACTTGTTTTATCTATTGCCGCAAACTAAAATACTTATCCTCATTCAAATGATTTCAAATACTTAAAAAATAACCTGAAATTGATACTAAAATAGCGGTTTTGATTCATTGTTTCAAAACTATTTCTATTACAAAATAGCGGTCACATACGTTTATAACCATATAAAGAACTGTGACAAGTACATTCTAGGACAAATAGAATGAGCAACCCGAGTTGATGCTATGTCACAAGTTCAATTGTAAATTATCGAAAAATCCATTAACAAAGTTGGAATTTAAATATAAAAAGTTGGAATTTTGTATTTCTCTCTTTGAAAAATCCTAACCAAAAGACTAACTAAAACAAATTTCCTTAATCGAATAAACAAATCTCTTATTTATAAGCTTAATAAACTTTAATCAAGCCTTTTTCCATTTGGGATTACGATTTTTGGGTTGAGATACATACTTCCTTATCAAAATATCGATCTCATTTTTTTTTCCGTCTAAGACAGAAAACGTAAATAAAAAATTACCCTAGCTAGATTCGAACTCGAGTTGGTACAATGGTGAGTCGTTAACTAAAACCACTTTGATACACCATACTTTAATAAAACAAGGGCTCCAAAAACTTTATAATTTAAGAAGTACATAGCTCATCCATTGTCGCAGGTGCAACTGTAATTTATCAGATTTGTAAGGTTAAAATCGGGGTATCCACACCATAAATAAAAACGGCCGTAAAAGACAATTAAATTTGCGGCTAAAAGTTTACCGCCACATGGGCAACGTAAAACTACCATCACTATTCAATAAGTCTGTTATTAAATGTCTACCACCATTGGAAGATATATGTCTGTCATCGATAAGTCTACTACCAAAAAAGGTTATTATAGTAAGAGAACAAGTATGCTACCATTAGAAATTAGAAAGTCTACTAGCAAACAACTTACTTTATTAAGTCTACTATAACGTATAAATTTTTTTGCCATAACGTAAGAGTCACTGTAGTAATTAAATTTGACGACTAAATAAATCTGCCAAGCATATACTTATTTATTTTCATTAAAGCTTTGTTACCATTAACAGAAGTCTACCACAACGTGGATAAATAACTATGTGGAAAAAAACATAAATCTTTGACAGATTTATATTAATACATTTAAAATATGTCAAATTTGTAATAAATTTGTGGTGTCGATTGGTAAATTTACTAAATAAATCTATCGACAAAAATTAAGTTTGCCAATTAAAATTAATTATGTCAAACAAAAATATATTTGTTACGTCATAAGATAGATTTATGTATATAAGTCTGTTTATTGTCATTAAGTCTGGCATTCGGAAATAATTATGTTATGTCATAAGACAGACTTATATGTTTAAGTCTGCTGTTTCGTATTAAGTCTACCACCCGAAATAAAATCTGCTAAATTATAATAACTATACCACCATTACTCCGATAGATTTGTTATGATAGAGTTAATCAAGATCGATCGGGTGCGGTGGCAGTACCGTAATTAAATGGATTTTTTTGCTGAGCTGAAAATTAATTAGTAATGACATTCATGTAATAACGTTTTTGGTACAACATGTTCAAAATGGCAGTTTGGGTAATAAGTTTACTAGAATGACATATATCTTTCATAGGTTATTCTAGTAATTAAAGATATAATTAAGGTCTTGTAAGTAAATCTCCCTAAAATTAAAACGTCAACCCTCACGAGCCGAATATCCTTAAAATTTGAAACATTTGTTAAACTGACTTGAATTTTACTCGATTCAGAAAAAGGGGTATACAACGAACATATGTATACCGTTAATAAAAGGGTAACCACGAATAACCTAATTCGGTTTGTTACCTGAATCTAAATTCAAATATAATAAAATTTTGGTATTCGTACTTGATTCAGAAAAAGGGATATACGACGAACATACGTATACCGTTAAATAAAAGGGTAACCACGGATAATCTAATTCGGTTTGTTACCTGAATCTAAATTCAAATAGTTATATATATTCTAGTTAATATCCAAACATCTAACATATTTGAAAACTTACATAATAATATTTTTTTCAAGATATTTAACCAAAAATCTATATATTCAAAGCAGTATAAACAATATAAAATTCAAAAACATATTATAAGTTGATTCAAAACTTCAACATGTTGTATTTTATGTTCATTTTCTCTTACGTTAGATTTTATAAAAAAAAAAATATATATACGTAATTATGTCAAAATTAATCATGTAATATATAATTTTAAAACATGTATCTATGAGTTGGATAATATCATGAAAATGTGCTTACGAGGCATATAGTTTTTTTTGTTCAAACCCAAACTTTTTATATTAAAATTTTAACTGATTTCAAGGGCATACAAACGCAGACTTTGCTTTGCCAAAGCATCGGCCACTCCCAAGAAATAAACTTAAAAGATACAAAGGTATTGTCAGAGACTAAGATAGAGATATCCGAAAGGATAACATAAAGGTCAGAGACCATCGAACCAGAGGTGATGGCTTGGATCATCTAAATAGAGTCGGATTCGATTCCAATTCTTCTGAGTCCCTTCTCTTTCGCGTTGAGTAGAGCTTTTTTGATAGCTAGGCCTTCTGCTTTTAGGGGTGAGATTACGAACGATTGCGTCGAAGAGTGAGTGCATCGGCTATTCGAATCATAGAAGAAAATCTATACGAGATCGGCTGAGCTGATATCTGCTTTCAAGCTGCATATGTACATCAACGAACTGTATCGTCGCGTCGGATGAGTGATTTCGTCTTCATCCATGAGTGAAACAGTTATGATACCTATTATGTGACTTAAAAGCTACATAACTTGGTTGGTTGTAAGGATTCCATCTGCCCAAGAACTTTAAGAAAATTGGTCGCTCATGCCTCCATATATGGGATATGGACCGAGAGAAACATGAAGATTGGTGATTGATCGACTGATCCGTGAGGCGATCCTCGCAAAAAGAAAATGAAAGAACTTCGGCGACCTAATGCAAATTTGGTTTGCCCGCTCCTAAGATTTTTCCCAATCTTTACTTGTGTTATATTGTAAGTGTTTCCTTTTTTTTTTATCTTTTTTTTTGGCAAAGAATGCTTATGGTTAAGCTATGTTTTGTAAATTTACAAACCCTCTCATTTTCTAATGAAATTCAAATATTTAGCAAAAAAAAAGAAGAAGCTACATATACATTTTTTTTAAAGGCGCATATGAATCGGATAATCAGACCTCACAATTTCTTTCTTGATCAACAAATTCCATAAGAAACAAAGTAAATATTTGTGAGGGCCATTACATAAAAGTGGAATATTTAAAACCCTTCCCTAAATGATTAACTTGCATAGTCTATGTTAATGCCAAATGAAAACAAGAGACATATCAAATCATAGAATTTAAGCTATATCATGCGTAGGAAGATAAATGAACTGCATGTGGGTAGTCGTGACCACCCTTTTTTCAAATGTTATTTTTTTTATAATTACTTACTTCATTTTCTTTTCTTTTCTTTTTTTTCTCAAACATACTTCATTTAAATTATATACCTGAAACACATTATTGTTTTTTGCTCAAACACATGATCACGACACACAATACATGTCAAGTCAATCGATAAGATTTTAACACGTGTAAAAAAAATTTCAATTAGATTTTGCCACATAATATTTACAATAAATGAAAAAATTTATAATTGATTCCTAATCCAAAAAGGTAAAATTGCTAAACAAAAGAAAAAAATATAAAATATAACTTTATACTAAAAATAAAAATTGATAAAAAAAAAAAAGTGAAAAATTAAAAATTTGGAAAATTTTATAACCGATTCTTAATCCTAAAAATTAAAATAACTAAAAAAATAAAAATAAAAATTTTAAATTTATCATAGAAGGAAAAGTTAATAAAATGGAAAAATAAAAAATTCTTTAGTTATTCCATTTAGATTAAGTACATCTAATTTATGTCTCTATAGACATGTGTACAAAAATTTCCAATTAGATTTCGATAAATTATATTAACAATAAAAATAAAAATTTATAATCGATTCATAATCCTAAAAGGTAAAGTTACTAAACAAAAATGAAAAATAGAAAATGTAAATTTATCCTAAAAGCCAAATTTGATTAAAAAAAATTAAAAATTTTGGAAAAATTTATAACATATTCATAATCCTAAAAGGTAAAGTAAATAAACAAAAATAAAAAATAGAAAATTTAAATTTATCATAAAAGGCAAATTAATAAAAATGGAAAAATAAAAAATTCTGTAGCTATTCCATTTAGATTAAGGACATCTAATTTGTGTCTCTATATAAATAATTTGGTAGTCTCTTAATTACATACCAAGAAATCAAAAGTCCAATAATATTTTTCAGAACTATAGTCAATTCGTCAAGATTTTAGGAAAATAGATATAAATAGTTAATGATAAAAAGTAATCTTAATTCAAATAGGAATAAGAAAACTTTAATATTTTTAAATATTGTTATAATATTTAATTGGAAAAAGAGAATCAAAATAATTAGATAAATAATGGTTATTCTTTTGGTGGTTTTGCGTAGACGTTCTTAATCTTTTTTTTTTACGGGTGATCAGATTTTTTTCTACTATTTGTTTTTAGTTTTTTTTCACGGATTATCAAAAATCAAAAGTCCAACAATCGTTTGCAAAGCTATTTACTGCAACAAAAAAAAATCAAAAGTCCAACAATCGTTTTCAAAGCTATTTACTGCATCTGCTCCACCAAATTCTTCTTTCAAAGTATATATTTATTTTATCGGAAAATTTGTTTCTAAATTTGTATATTATTTATTTTCATGGGTGTTATAATTTTGTTGTTTTTTTTCCATTTTTTAGGTTTTTAGTTTTTTTTTTCTATATGGGTTATAAAATATTAAAATATAAATCCTCATAGATATAGGTCCTAATCTAGTAGATTATAAACCAAAGTAAAATTTGGAATATAAGAGAATTAATACGTATTACATTTACATAACATAAAATTATTCAATTTCATATAAGACGAAAGTGTCTATTGGCCTTTTGGGACATTGAAGAAAAGAACTATTGCCGCTCGACAAGGAAAAAAAATAAGAATTCGTGGCTTATTTATAAAAGTGGGCCAAAACTAAAAGTGTCTGGGCCCAAAAGAAAAGGACATAGCGGGGCTATATTGCGCCTGAAGCGCACTTAAACACACAGTTGACGACTTGTTAACTTACGCGGAACTATATTGCGCCTGACGCGCACTTAAAAACACACACTTGAAGTTACGCTCGTGACAGCTAAAGACAACTAACTGTAACGCTTTATTAGAGTCGAGTGGGTCTGTTTTGTACGAAAGTTGACCTGTAAATTGCTAATCTGACACACTTCTGATATACACGTGGCATAATCGTGACGGCTAGCTTTGTCGCCCACGTTATGTCCTTTCTCTATTACCCTCTATAAGCTGAAACATGATTGGCCAACAAATTCCATTTATATCTTTTACTTTTTTTTTTTTTTTTGGTATCAACTCATTTTTGATTTTTGATTTTTTCAACCAATGATGATTAAAAAGATTCTAAGTCCCTAACAATGAGAATAATGGAACAAGATTCTTTCTTGAGTAATGGTTTTATTCAAAATTGACAATATGACTCTTTTTTTTTGCAAAATATTTTCTAAGTAGTGTAAAATTTACGCCGGTTTTTTTTCCCCCAAATTGAATGATATTTTTATGATGAAACTGTATACTTATTTTTAACATTTTTATAAAAATATGATATACGAATTTTTTTTTTAACTTAACATACAATTTATACATGATTCACTATGGTATTTGTTAAATTTATCCGCGGAAAAAAAAAAATTTTTGACTATAGTTTTGCCATTTTTAGCTTTGCCAATTTTCGAGCCAAAATGTGGTTATCTAGCAAATACGGCATTTTTTCTTTTAAATGATTTCATTTTTATATCTTTTTGGCAATGTCTAAACAATTTTATGCCGAAAATAAATTATGATTTCTAATACTTTTGTTGGCATTAAAAAAAAATGGAATCGCATGAAATAGTTCAGTTGATTTCCTTTTTAATTTGAACAAAAAAAAAACTAATTAGTTGAATGATATAGAAAGAAAAAAAAACAAATAATTGAAGATAAGTTGGGTCATAATAATTGATGTTTTTTCTTTGTTTTTCCACTTATGTTTTGTTTTCACTTAACTCTTAAATGATTTTGTTTTTGGTACATTAACAATAAATATTAAATAAGAAAAAATAAAATAAAAGAAATGGATGAGGACAAAAGAAGGGAAGAGATGTGTAAGTGGGGGGTGAAGGGACCCACATGAAGAGAAAGACAACGGTCTGAGGAATCTGTGTCGCTATGTCTTCAGATTCAGATGACACCTTCTGTTTCTTTTGTCTTCTCTCTTCTCTCCTTTTTTCTAGTATATTTATCAAAATTATTTATATTTTTCTCGTTTTTTTTCTCTATTTATATTTTTATTTTACTTACATTAAAAGTTAAAACTTCGCTTTTGTAGAATTATTCGTTTTGACATATATTCAATTTAATAAAACTATGGATTGGAATGATGGTTTGTGATTCACTTGACCAAAGGAAGAAAATGAATTTCTATTCTCTTGGTTCGGACATGATTATTACATTGGTTCTTATAGAGAAACCTTACATATGAGCACAACCAACTTGTGTTGGCTATTCTAGGTTTAGGACTCTAAATTGATTTCGTAGGATCAAAGGATCGTTTCTCCTCCCTTGTCGCTCGTGTGACACACGTGCTTGTACGGTTGATGGGCTTCATTGTTTTCCTTGAGCCCAACTTATTTCTGTTCACCTTTTTCATGAATATTTTGAAGTCTTTTTTTTTTTTTTTTAGTGAGTCTTTTCTTTTCCTTTGACAATCCAATCTTCTGTTTTATGCAAGAAGTTTTGCTGCTGTTGCGTAATAAGCACCTAATCTGCAAGATCTAACGCATCTCTCTCACATTTGTCTCTCGTTTGTTTGGTTTGAGAATAAAACGCGTAAAACAAGAAAACAAAGAGACACATGAGATTTGTTAACCGGGTTCAATTCATTGGTGTGATGAAGTCTACGTCCGGAACCGGATCAATCCATGCAATATATTAATCAGAGATGATGAATAACTCAAAACCAGAGCAACAACTCACACTAAGCTGTCAAATGCCTTACACTCGTGTTACGCAATAAGAAGAAGAAGCAGAGTATTTATACACTACTAGATAAGTACCCGTATATATGCGGATTTGTAATTTAATATTTTATAACCCGTGAAAAAAACAACTAAAAACGAAAAAATGGAAAACAAAATTAGATCACCCGTGAAAATATATAATACATAAATTAGAAACGAAATTTTCGATGAAATAAATATATACATTGAAAGAAAAATTTGGTGGAACATATGCAGTAAATAGCTTTGGATACGATTATTGGACTTTTAATTTTTTGGTGTGTAATTGACATACTACCAAATTATGGTTTTTATAGAGGTGGACTTTTAATTCTTTTTACGTAATCATGTATTCTATTAGACAAAAGATTACATGCATCTTATGGACGAAAAAAGTTATGAATTTTTTTGTTTGTTGTGAAATTGAGAAGCTATGAATTTGGTTATATATAAGTGGGGAATGAGAATTCCTTTTCTTTTTAGGATTGTATTTCATTTTTTAATCTTAATCTAAATAAAAAATACTAATTG
This sequence comes from Eutrema heterophyllum, assembly GCA_002933915.1. Taxonomy (NCBI): domain Eukaryota; kingdom Viridiplantae; phylum Streptophyta; class Magnoliopsida; order Brassicales; family Brassicaceae; genus Eutrema; species Eutrema heterophyllum. The sequence continues at coordinate 474,352 of PKMM01021364.1, forward strand.
TTTTTTTTTTTTTTAAACTTTAGCTTTTTAGGATTGTAAGTTATTGTTTAATTTCCTTATTATAAACTGAAATATGGTTTTTCCTTTTTAAAAAAAAAAAAATTTGGTTTTTATTCCTTTTCTTTTTAGGATTGTAATATATTGTTTAATTTCTTTATTCTAAACTAAAATATGGTTTTTTAAAAAAAACTTTGGCTTTTGTGTAATCTATTATTTAATTTCTTAATTTTTCCTTGTTATAATTTTTTTTTTCATAACTACTATTTTTTTTCATTTACTTTTTAGGATTATGAATCGATTTTAAATTTTACTTTTATTAATGTTAATATTATGTGTTAAAATATAATTGAAAATTTATTAAACACATGTCAAAATCTTATCGTTTGACTTGACTAATGTCGCGATCAGGCGAGTTACTAACTTTGAAATATTTTGCTTTATATAATAAGATGAATCGTATATATATTTTATATTTAACATATTTGGTAGTTTTTATTTTTTCTCCTACTTTACTTTTTCAATGTTATTTGTTTCCATTATATAAAACACAATTTTTTTTCCTTTTTTGTTATTTTTATTTGATAGTTTTTATTATTTTTCTTACTTAACTTTTTCAATGTTATTAGTTTCCATGATATAAAACACAATTCTTTTTCCTTTTTTGTTATTTTTTTTTCTAAAAACTAAATAACTAACAATAGGAAAGTTTATATTATTATTTTGACACATGTCACATGACACATGTCGCGATCATGACATAATGGAAATGATTATAAACTTTTAAGATTGCCTTTTTTTTCTTTAATCGTTTTTAATATTTACAATAATTCATTTTTAATTTTTTAATTAAATTGACACATGTCAAAATCTAAATTAACCGTGACATATGTCACGATCTCGTGAGTGAAATTATCATATGTGTCACGCTCACGTTGAGAGATCCAGCTTTATATAATAAGAAAATTGAGTTAACCCTCTCTCGCGACCGGAGTCTTTCTCTTAACCTTCTCTTCTCAAAACTCACCGTTTTGTCTCAAGTCATAACCAACTCAAGAAACCGGAATTAACTAGCTCACCCAATTCCAATTCGACTGTTGTACCACAAGCTTGAATCACATGAGCTTAAGCTTCAACAGCTGCCTCTGTTTATGTTGTTGTGTCGTATGATATAACATCCCCTCAAACTTGGGGCATGTAGAATACCAACAACAAGTTTTGATTTCAAAGAGCAGAAGACATCATGCGACAAAAAAACTTGGTTATGATGTGTGCAAGTCGGAGTGGAGTAGGAACGTGTTTGATAAAAAAATTAGCCAAAAGCCACTCTTTCTCGGATGTAATGGTAACCAATATGTTAGAAAACAAGAATTTGGAAAATGTTTTTTGTATTGATTGTGCCAAGCGGCTGTAAGGTATTTCTACAAGTATTAACACTAAGCTAAACCCTAATACAAAGGAATATTACATAAAAATGATATTAACAAATAAGGTTAAATAGCATATATCTATATATCTCAATATCCCCTTAGTATGGAGATCTCGAATGCTCAATTTGAGCAATGAAAGACGCAAACTCCCAAAAGTTTAGTAAAAATATCTGCGAATCGGTTCTTAGCAAGAATATGATTAGTAATAAGAGTTCCCAAATGTATTTCATCACAAACAAAATAGCAGTCTACACTAATGCGCTTTGTACGCTCATGAAACACCAAATGATTAGTGATGTGAATAGCAACTTCATCATCACAGAAGAGAAAAATCAGTTGTGATCAACACCAAGATCCATGAGAACCCATTTGATCCAAATTAATTCTTTTTTCGTGTGAGCCATAGATGGATACTATGCTTATGCCGAATAACGTGATAACTTTTTGTTTCCTAGTCTTCCACGAGATAGGCGAAGAGCCAAACTGTATAACCATCCCGCAAGAAATCGTCGAGTAAATGGATAAGTAGTCCAATCAGAATCACATGAAACTGTCACATGTACAATTGGATCGAAGAAGAATCCCTTAACCCAAACTCTCTTTAAAATAACGAATAGCCCGTTTGATAACATCCCAACGCGTCTGTCTTGGCGCATGCATAAATTGAGATAGGACATGAACACTATAAAAAAGATTAGGTCGTGTCTCCGCAAGATAAACCAACCGTCCTACCAACTGTCAATATCGTGAGGAAAACGTCGTCAGATGCAAGTGATAATCGATGATTCTGATAAGAGAGAATTTATCTGGTTTAGAACTAAGTAGACCAACCTTTGATCAGAAAAAATATCAAGGACATATTGTATTTGGCATAAATATATCCCCTCTGAGCTACGGGGAACTTCGATTCCAAGAAAATACTTGTGAGAAACTTGTGTCCATTTCTTAAAATTCAAACATGTGAGATGCAGAAAATGTGTGTGTATTTGCAATATTTTAATCAATTAATAATAAGATATCAAAAGTATAAACGTGATGAAATGGGGTACAAAATTTTGTTTTACATATAAAACAACGAATAATACAGAAAGATATGATGATGTGTCACCTCTCACCTTTCTCTTGTTAGCCATTTCCACATTAAGGAGATGCTATTTTGTCCAAAATGCAATGTAATGGTTACTTATTTTATTTTTACTATATTCTTTATTACTAACTCCAATATGGTTATCAAGCAAATTGACTCAAATATAAAAAAAAAAAACAGAAGAAGTGTGTTTAGTTTCTTAAAAAGTATTAAATTTATTTTGCATAATATATTAATGCAAAAAAATTATTTTGCGTTTGCATTCAAAAATCGTATTAGATTTTATTTAAAGAAAAGTTCAGACTCTTTTGTAAAGCTTTGTTGCGTGATAATGTATTAGAGGAGAAAGACTAATGATGATGACATTTTAAAAATAAAATAATATGGTTTCTTCTCAAATAGCTTAACAAAGAAAAATAAAAATAAATGGCATTACACTACTCTGATAAAACAGATGTCAGCCAAGCACATAATCAAACAAACACTAAGACCCTAAATTTCCAACTAAAACCCTAAACTCTCTGCATCAGATTAAAAGAAAAGATAAACACTAAACCCTAGGTTTAAGAACATAAGTCTTACAGAGAGTTAACCCAATTCTACGGATCCTCACAATTTTTTTTGTTTTGTTTCATAGACCAAACTCATTCGGTCTGCCGAAGTTACAAAGTCTCTATGCTCGGGATCTAACGGCATGGATCCTTCCGGTTTCAAACTGGTCTTCATCTTTCCTTCTCATCTCTATGATCTTCCTGTGCGAATTTGAATGCACGGTTGGGATGAAGGTCGGGCTCGAGGCTGGACGGTATTCTGGAACAAGACGGCCTGATCTGAACCGGACTCCGCAAGCATTGCATAGTGTTTTAGGCCCACTGGGACCTTCCCTCCACTGCGGGGTCTTGGTTGTCTCGCAATGAGTGCATTTCCGGACTGTCCCATCTGCGTTAAATGGTTCTGGACTGTAAGAGACCGAGTGGGCGGCACGATTCTTGTTCTTCTTGCGTCTCTTCTTGGCGGAATTCTCAGAAGAGAGGTAACTTTCAGAGTCTGATTCATCCGGAGCAAACTGCTGATACATTCCTGATGCAAATGACTGGAGGAACCTGAATCTCAGCTCTGTGGGGCGTTTGCGCTTGCTTCTGATGCCTTTCACAGGAAAGGCCAGCCTCTGAGCTCGGTTTGGGTTTTGGAACGAGACAGAACCATTGGCGTTCTCGAGAACTGAGACTGGGCTTGAAGACTGAAATAGCTTTGAGACTTTGACATCAGGAAGGGAGCTCTCAACGGTAGAAGAGACTTCCGAAGAACTCGACTGCTTCTGCACGCATGAAGACAAACCCAGTGAATCTAAATTTCAGAAACATATTCAAAACACGGGAAGAGTATCCATGCTAAAAAATGAAGACAGGATCTTTCTCAGTTTCTCTACTTACAAACAGGATCTGATATGCTACCATTTATGGTTTCGAGTTAAGTGAGAAACATAGAAGAATTCTACAGGTAGAGCCATAAAGAAGTAAACAAACAAAACAAGCACGAGCATGATTCCACATACAGAATTCCATATTAGATCGACAATGATACTAATACTCAATCCTTCTTGTTCTCTCTCCACATATAAATACAGATAGATTCATCAAACAAATACACTAAACTAACCAAAGTAACTTAGGGTTTTATTGAAGAGAATCCCAAAGTTCCCCCTGCCACAAAGGCCACACAAACACTCGACGCTGTTACCTCTCTTACCACATCCATTTATATACACCAGCTGCTGAGTTGGCAACTATTCCTATACATGGGCATTTGACTCAAGACAACAGGCTAAAGTGAAAGACCTAAGACACAGCACAGGCCTCTTCTCATATACCTTCAGAGACTTAACATATACACTCTCGGCTGCACCATAACGAAAGGATTCTTTTACAGGTGCTTTCCCTATAAAAGCACTACGCTAATATCTTTCCTCATGCAAATGTGCATTGTGATTATGTGAATAATCTACCAAAGTAACATGTGTGTAAACATGATTTTTTTAAAAAGAAAAAACCTAAAGTAGTAAAAAGCTACCAGACTGAATCCTAAGAATCTCTTACATTACCGAATTATCTCCTCCTACATATGCTCGTTTTAGTTTTGCAAATGATGTATAAAGAGTATAAAATATGCATAAATAATGCATAAATGAAGCATAAGAATACGCATAGAAAATCTCCATAAAAAGTATGCATAAATGATGTATATGAGCGTGATTCTTTGACTTTTACACACTTTTCTAACATAATGGAGTAAAAAGCTATGGAAGCTTGAATCCAAAAGAATGATTATGTAAAATATACCAAATTATTTCCTTATGCAAATGTATATTGTAATCGTGTAATAATCGATCAAGAAACGTAAACAAATGAAGTTTGAATCCAAAATGATGCACTTTCCTAATGCAGATAAGATTGATTCCTTTTTTTAACGCAATTTAGCAACCAATGCAATAAAGGTCAACTGAAGCTCGAATCCAAAAGAACTGTTCTGTTGCGGTGTACCAAAATTAGTTGACAAATGCATATATTGGACTTGATTATGAACAATATATCAAGTTGCATAAATGATGCAAAGTGAGGTTTGAAGAACCATTATGTTATACGATCCTAAATTATTGTCCTTAACCAAACATATGCTGTGATTGTGTAAAAAAATCTAACACGTAATATGTATATAAGCGTGATTAATTTTTTTTTACACTCTTTTCTAACCTAACACAGTAAAAAGCTACCAAAGCTTGAATGCAAATGACCAACTTTCCTAAATCAAATGTGTGCTGTTGACTGGCATAATCTAATAAATTTTATGCTTAAGTTTCGTGTACAAACATGATTCTTTTGCACACGCTTTTAACCTAAATGCAGTAAAAAAACTATCAAGGATTGAATCCAAAAAGAATCATTAGGTTATAGTATTAATCTATACACAATTAACGCCCAAAAGCAAACGTGCGCTGTGAAAGAGTAACTAACCTATCAAGCGCAAATGATGTAAATAAGCGTGAATTTTTTTTTTCGTGCTTTCTAACATAATGTGGCTCAAAAGGCTAAATCTGAACATAATGCAAATGGGAATTAATGGTGATTGCATGAATAAACTACCCAATAGACAAGACAAGCATAGATAAATGTATACAAGCATGCTTACAGCATTAAGAACTCACCAAAACGGGCACGGGCTTTTGGACTCCCATGCGTTGTCCCTTGCAAGTGCTACCACGAGTGAACTCAGAGGACAAACTCGTGAGCACATCCAATGATGGAGGTACGAGGTTTTGAAACTCGGTATCCCAATCTCCCTCACCATTGGCGGTTTCGATGTCTTCTAGGGGAAAATCGAGATGATTGATAAGATCATCAAAGAAGTTATCCCCTAAACCCTTGAAGTCCTCTTCAGGTAACCAAGAACCGTTATTCATTTGTCACCCGCTGTCGAAAACCCCATAGACAAAAACACACAAAAAAACCAACATAAGGCAATACAAGAGTAAGAAGCCAAGCCAAGCCATGTAACAAATATCAATTTTTTCAGAGATAAGCAAAGAATCTATAAAAAAATATGGGTTTTTCAATTGAATATGAATGCGAAAATCGACATCAACTCGCGAATTGATTAATAACAACAGTTTACAATTTCATGAATGAGGATACCTAAAATATGAAGTATTGACTAAAACTCAATTTCCATATTCACAATTAAGTTTTAAGCTCAGATCATCAATATGTTGACTCAAAATGAGCAGCAATAAAGCAGTTTCTCATTACATAAATGGCAAAAGATTCATTGAGTCAAGAGGGAATTATAAAATTATATTTCCTCTTACAGATTATTAACCGATAATTTTTAGTTTCTTCTTCATTTCATAATTGAATTGAAACCATTTCGAGACATACGAGAGAATCCGAGAACAGTCTCCGTTTCATTTTTTTTTTTAGGGCAAAAAAACAAAACAAAAGAAAAGAAAGATAAGAATCAAAACGAAAGAAAAAACCTTTGTTACATTTGTCTCAATGTCCAAAACAAAACACCAAACGAAGAAAATTTCAATGCACGAGGAAAGCGAAAGTGAGAAAGACGAACAAACCTTCTGTTACAGCTGATGACTACACAGAACGCATTCCCAAGCGCGAACGAGGGAGAGTGATAGAGAGAGATGGAGGAGAGAGAGAATCTAAATTGTCCGAAATTGGGGATTTAGGGATTACAGAACTGAAAGAGAGAGGAGAAAAGAGAGAAGTGAGAGAGATAGAGAGAGCGTTAATATGTGGTAACGCACATGGAATTTTCAGTGTGTCTCGTCTTGTTTACAATACAAATCTTCTTTTGGAAAAGTGAATTTTTACACATTTTCTGTTCTTGTTTTTCGTTTTTTTTTTACAACTCAAGATTTCTTCACTTTGAAGAAATTTATAAATCTTTTTTTTTTTTAAATTGTCCAACCTCTGACCAAAAAAAATAATAAAGAAAGGAAATAACTTTTGTAATTTTCCACGCTTGGAGGAAATTGGGACAAATATTAATGGGAGAAATTCAATTCAAACCCTATATTAAGCAAATAATTAAAACTTTTTTTTCTTATATATGAAATAATTGTTTTTTCTAATAAAAATATTTCTCTGTAATATATACAATATATACAGCTCATATTATTGAAACTTTATCTTATTGTTGAAATTTTACACCAATGGTATAGATTGAATCATATTTGGACACAAGCAAAATAAATTGTCCAACCTCTGAAATACGTACAAGTGATCACAATCATTAAAAAAATCTAAGAAACATAGATAAAAAGTTTTAGTTGTTTAATTTTATTTTATGTTATTTTCATAAATAATTTAGTTGTAATATTTAATAATGGCCTACATAATAATTGCAAGTCATTTTTTAGTTGGAAAACTGGGAAAGAAATCTGTTAAAAACAATTATATAAAAAATTAGGATGATTTTTTAAGAATTAAAAAAATAAAGCATTTTTTAAGGAATTGAAGTGAAAGATTTAATATTTAGAGTTTATGATTCAAAGTTTAGAGTTTTCTTGTTAGGACTTATATATAGTTTATAGCTTAGATTTCAAACTCATTAAAATCTGGACTATTTTTTTTTTTTGATATAAAATTCTGATATTTTCATACCGATGCAACGTAGATTTATAATAAAAATGTATTATTTATATTTTTATGTATTTTCATATTTTCTATGTTAATTAAGATTAGGTATTCTAGGGTTTCCTCATATTTTTATTTACCGCATATTTATTGAGATCTTAATAAATCTAATAAGGTTTGGTTTGTTCGAATATTCTCGTATTAAATGAATAACCTTCTAATTTATAGATTCCTACTAACGACGGATTACTAATCAATCTCAAGAAATTTTTGCTACATTAGTTTGTACCAAAGCCTAATTCTGTTTTTTTTTTAGGTTTTCGGGTTTTGGNAAAAACTTGTTAAAAAATGTTTTGTTACAAAAAAAAAAACTTGTTAAAAAATCACTACAAATCAAATAAATTGTACCAATTTTAAGATGATAATACAAAGCCAGTCTCATATTAAATATTGAATATGATTGTGTCGAGTAGTTAAGAGGAAAACAAAATATCAAGCACATGAACGGCCCACATGTCAAATCAGACGACATGCCTTGAGGAAGGATGGCTCGTAGATCCGATCTGATTCAATTATTTTCTTATTGAATATATTTCTAGACTCTTAAAACCAAAAAGAAGAAAAAAAGAACTCTTAATTTGTAACTCTATATAATTCTTTTGTTAATAGTCTTAGAAACAAATTAAAGATGATGCATCTTCAAAATGGAATGGATAGATCACCGACGATTTACGAGAGGAGTACCAAAGCTAAATGATTATGGAGTTTCCTCATGGGAAGGTGGGTCTCCTCCTGCCTAGCTTCCACATGATGGGTTCTATTAAATTTCTGATAAGAGTTTTATTATTTTTCCAGAATTATAAGTTATAACATTACCAAAATTTGCATAAGTTTACAACTTGCTGTATATTGGAATTTGGACATTCGGGATATTTTATGCAATCATATACCATGTGGGGTATTTTACGAAATTTATCCACTATTATTAGGTTCGTCATTTATATAGTATTCGGGATATTTTTGAAGTGCGAGGTTTATGATTTTTCTTTATCCATAATAGATGCGGATAATAAAAATTAGTTTTTTTATATATAAACTCAATAACCAATGGCTAAATAATATGGATAAACATTGATGGTTAAACTCTTCTAAACCTATTTTTGGTGCTATTTTGAAATCATATGTTAAAGAACCAAATTTGAATGAAGTATGCAGAAAACCTGTCCATAATGGAGTTTTACCTCGAACATAATCTTATTATATAAAACTGGATCTCTCGACGTGAACGTGACACGCATGATAATTCTCACTCACGAGATCATGACATTTGTCACGGTTAATTTAGATCTTGACATGTCAATTAATTAAAAAAGTAAAAATGAATTTAAAGTAAATATTAAAAAAGTTAAACTAAAAAATGCAATCTTAAAAAAAGAAAAACAAGAATAAGTAAAGAAAACTTATAATAAAGGAAAGTGACAATCTCTCAACGTGAGCGTGACACGTAAGATAATTCTCACTCACGAGATCATGACATTTGTCACTGTTAATTTAGATCTTGACAAGTGTCAATTTAATTAAAAAGGTAAAAATGAATTTAAAGTAAATATTAAAAAAAGTTAAACTAAAAAAGACAATCTTAAAAAAAGAAAAAACAAGAATAAGTAAGGAAAACTTATAATAAATGAAAGTGACAAAAG
>PKMM01021364.1:498642-520194 GCA_002933915.1 Eutrema heterophyllum
AATATCTTACTTTTTGAAAAAAAAAAAAAAAATTTAAAACATCTAATAATTAGAAACTGAGGGAATAAGACCGAACGTAAACGCAACTACTACTAGTTGGCATAGACGAGAAGACCAACCAATGACTTCTGAAGGTCCAAACGTTAAAAAGCCATTGCCTGTTAAACGAGAGCCGTCAGATATAAAAATATTATTAAAACAAAACATGGGTCCCATCACCAAACATCGAACGGTGGAGATTAACCTCATTTTCGCATCTCATCTCTCATAATATAAATACAAAAAAACCTAAAAAAAGGCGCAAACAAAAAACAAGAGCCTTCACAAACTCAGCCTCTCTCTCTCTCTCTCTCTCTCACACTCAGGTACTTGTTCTTCCTTTTACTCTCCATTAATCCAGAGTTTCCTCACTAATTTTGATTCATCAGTAAATTAGATTTAATCGTTTTCTCATGTTATTCGTAATTTAATTTTTTGGTTTAATTATGCCCTTTTTATCGATTATTGTTTCTGCTTATTAGATCTCGTAGAATCCAATGGACCAAGAAGAAAATCCATGTGAAGTAATAAAAACAGCTTCTTTAGAGCCTAAAACTCCAATCGCTAATGTCCCCGATTCGATTCCGTCTTTTGATTCTTCTGACTCTTCTCTGTCGGAAGAGGAAACGACCACACAGAGAGACAGAGGAATCGGCACTTTGTCTCCACTGTGTAACCAATACGACGATAAGACGAGGGTTCTTGATTCTTCTAATAATCTTTTCGATTTTGTTTTGGTATCCGATGAAGAAATCATCGAGTCTATCTATCAGAATCTCCTGAGAATCATCGTCTCGCTGCAAATACAAGGCAATGCTGAGATCTGGTGTTTTGATGGTTGCAAGACACCTCCTTCTCGGCATACCGACACTCAAATGGTTCCGGATACTTGTCCTGGAGCTCCAATGAAGCTCACTAAGATATCGAGGAACATTGATTCTGGATTGAGAAGAAAACTCTTCTGATCTGAGATCAATTATTAAACTCTACTTTTCTGACATGAATTGTTGCTGTTGTTGTGATGATATTGTAGGGATTGATTTGACTTTGTTTGTACAGTCTTCTTAGGCTTTATCAGGATTCCCTAGCTAAGCTAGTTGTTATTGGAGACATTTAGTTTATGCCTTTAAGAAAAAACAATCCTTTTCTTTCTTTTGTGAGTTTTTTTTCTCTCTTTCTGTAATTTGTGTTCATGTTTCCTGAAACTTATGAACAGTGGAGAATCTGGAATAAAGTTTCAATCTTTCCCCTTTTGAATAAAGTTGTGTCAAAGGGTTTACATTGAGATCATTATTATGGGCTATTGTAGTGCAAGAATCAGGCAATGAGCTATGAAGCAAGAGTGGCAGCTCAGCTCCGGTTTGCCACTATCTGTCCAGTCTTACGCGTGTGAATAAGAATAAACCAATAGTAGAATCCAAAAGCACTGAAGCTAAGTATTGAGGTCAACAAACCAAGTTGGAAAATCAATGATAAGAGTGCTATGTCTATACAAAGAACTTCGGCAGTATCACCGAGATATTATCAATCGCGTTGCATAAGCGCCTAACCAATATAACCTACCGTGTCTATGACATTCAATAGATTTCAAAGAATACTTTATCTGAACTTTTTTGATCTTGCATTGCTCCTGCTAGGACTCTATGGAATAAGTGAAACTGATTTGGAAGCGTCTAGATGGTTTAACCGACAGGTTCCAAGAAGATATTCCGGGAGCTCCTCTTCGGTATTCGCCTGCACAAAAAACAATTGCACACTCAAACCAATGCTTCACTAAGTAACGGGAAATACCAAAATGGACTTAAGAATTAACCATTGGAAACTGGTTTACCTGTACCAAGAATGCCATTTCAATCACGAGTTTGTTGAGGTAACCAAGAACAAGACTCACAACTCCTCTTGCAACAGTTGATGACCCAATATCAACGCCCAGCTGGAAATAACAGAGGAGTTTTGTACAAAAATAAGATTCTCTAACAAAGCTCAATCCCAAATTTATCTAAACCTGTAAAGCCACACTGTTGCGGAAAATACTAATTCCTATTAGGATCTTATATCCACCCCTACTGTTTACCTCAATATAGTTCTTTCCCCTGAAGTAATTGATCTCCAGGGCCTGACCAACAAGGCACGCTTTCTTTCCCACACTCTGCTTAACTATCCAAGATCCCTGATACATTCACAAAACCAAAGTCTGAATAGATTGAACAGAAAAGAATAAAAAGAGGTAGTAATCTTTTACGCCAACCTTGGATATGTAAGGAATGAGCTTGAACCGTGAATTCCTATAGGCGTCATCACCGTTAACAAAGCTAACTAGCAAAGGATGCTCTTCAATGGGTGTGCTCATCATGTAGTAAAGCACAAGGCTGTACGTTGTTGATCCTGGAACCTATTATTTCATTGAACAACTGATTGATTCTTTTACGGACAAATGGAAAGGCTGTATAAGAAACTGCGGTTGCAGGAGTGTCCTCTTACCTGTATATTCACGATGAAAAAGAACTCTGGTCCACCTTTTGCTGCATATTTCTGCATTTAAAATCTTGTAAGCTTCTAATAATAAGTAAGAGGGGAGAATATACATAAGAAGTTCAGAACAAACAATAATAATTAGAACCTGAACTATGCCTCCAGGACGGGACCCCAAATCATCCTCCCGCTTGTCAGATTTTAGCCAGTCTGCAGCTACCATTTGCATCAGTGTGCCCTTTGCCTTGACCTGGATCCACCAGAAGAGAATGCTTACAATTGAGGAACATTGAATAGATTGATAATATGCAAAGCATCTAAGACAAGAAAAGTTATTTGTTTTTCATTACCTTCTTCTGGTCTGAAAGATAAGTCTTTCCTCGGATGAGAAAAGTAGAGGGATCGGTTGTTGTCCAACTACAAGGCAAAGCACAAGTAGGATCAGTTGGAAGCGTGGTTCCATAGCAGCAAGGCATGCTACTCTCTTCCCTCGCCTTCTCATGCAGGTCAACATAACCCCTCTTTTGAACTGCTCGAGAAATGAAAAATTATAACCGTTAAATAGCATGTCAAACTTGAGAAGGAGACCACAAAATGACAAGACACGACTAATAAGAGCAGAATTTATCCATGAAACTTTATATCACCTGCAAGATCGTGTAATTTTTTCACTAAGCTCGTAGCGCTATTTAGTTTTGGCTGGCAGGATTCCTGCAATAGGCAAACAGAAAATCAGAATTGTTAACTTTCCAAGCAAATTAAAGTCATGTCTGATGTTGTTACTACCTGAGAGTATGTATCCGAATCAAAATCTGAGGTCCAGCTGTCATCCAACTGGTCATTATCTGACGGTTCTGGAACGTCGAAAAACTCATCCACTCCATCGTTCAAGTCTACAAGGCTAGAGCGCTCTGAGGGAAATTTGTCTCTCTCTTCATTAGCAGTGTCCTTAAACATTTCGCTTTCTCTCAGAGAAGAATCACCAAACACACCATCTTCGTTTTGATTCAGTCTTGCACTTCTTGACGACTCCCCTAATGACAGATTGGAAGGAAAGCTTCCATGTTTTGCCCTAAACAGCTCTCTCAAGGCTGATTCAACCAATAAGGATGTTATGATAAAAGAAAAGTGCTAAAACTAAGACAATTTCCTTTAAGAGAATTGGCAACTACCAGAAATTCTTCCAAGCATTTTCACAGTAATAGATCTAGCTAGAGATGGTTTCACATAGGATCTCCAGGACTTCCAATCAACCGCAAGCATGTGCTTCACAACAGATTGTTTTCCGTTGTCAATGGGAGAAATCACATAACCGCCACCTGTAATACAAAGGGGAAAATGTCAGTTTGCATTGCCAATCAGTTGAAAACGTTAGTTACACCAAAGAGATCAAAAGTTGCAACGGAAAGAATAGTGATCAATATGCATTGGCCCAAACCGACAAAATATAGTTTTTTAGACACTGAAACAGAAGCAGACTTTTGTGGAAAGTGAGAAGTAAAATTTTGGTTTAAAATTTTGTATCCTTTCTGTAAAAAACACTCTTAACTAATCATAAAAGAGTATAGAGATAAGTAGCTTCTGCATACCAAGCTAGGTGCAAAAATCTTCGAAGAGAGAAATATCAGATTTAAATGACACCACGGGGCTAATGAGTAGTTGGAACAATGAGCATGTAAGGAAATGCAAAAACTAACTTCGTTTTAATAAACTAGGCATACATTACTTTTAAGGCACGCACGGATATAGCCTTTCTGAGGTGGACACTTCTTGTGAAATACAGAATGATAGAGGATAACTGCGACAGAATGAACAAAAGAGAATAAACAGTTAGTTATATGGAACATCGGGTAGAACCAAATGAACAGTTATTTTTATTAAGCGTTACAGACCATATGTTCCATCATCTTCCCTCCTCCAATAACGCCGCAGGGAAAAATCTCTTCTTTTCATCCCCCTGTTACTACAGCATGTCAGTAATAAGACAAATAAAGACGCGAACTCTGGCAGAAAAAGTTGAGTAGCTGACCAAGGTAACCAATCGCTGTATAACTGTTTGTGAATTATATCAGTGTGGCCATCAAGATGTTCGACCACACTGCCTTGGTAAAAACAGAAATCCCATCTGCAAAGTTCCGAGCATTTAGTTTGGATGTTCAATGAGTTTACGGCTTGCTTGTTTGGAAAGTGGTCGTAGTACTTACTCTGATCTTGAGGGTCCAAGGGAAAGAAGCGTTTGGAAAATGGTTTCTGAGGTTCCATCAACAACCCCAACAGCCATGATAGCCGGATGATCATCCCACTGTGAAGTCAGGCAAAGGAATTATCAAAACATGATTCCCTTCAAAAACCCAATGAACATACCATACATCAGACTAAGACGAAGATACTAACCCTTCCAAGAGAATCTCTCTCTTTTGCTTCTTTGAAAAGCCGAAGACCTGCATGCAGCACATGTTTTAAACTAATTGCATTCCAGCCACAAAAAAAAGCAACGACAATTGAGTATGCACCATACCATTTTGACAACCGAATATTGTCCACGGAGAAGGCGCAACAACATCAGTCGTAACAGGATCCACTCGTGCGGATGACCGGAGCGTCCAGTCAATAGAATTTGCGTAATGGTCCCGAACTGAGCTACTCAATCTGATTTTAGAAAACAATTCTTTCATCTAAGTACCCCAAAACCATTACGTGTGCAAAGCAAGCCGAGAAGCTTTACTGTAACTACTGGCTCGCTTAGAGATGTATTCCATAGATTACAGTAAATTGTGGGAAACCAGGTACCTCAGAGAATCCCATCGGCTCCTCGAACAACTAAAAACGTCTCCTGGAAAAGAGGCACCCTGCATAAAACACATAAGTACTATAAGTCTCTATCCTCCAGATAGAGGAGCTTTTAACTTCTTACTAGATGCCTTGTATGACCTTTAAAGCTGTCTCTTTAATCGAATTGATCCACCTAGCTGCATCCTCAGGACTGCTTGCTCCTAACTTTACATCAATTAAAAAAACAGAAAGCCTTTACATATGAACAGAGATGTATGTTCATCACAACAAGATTTCCCAACAACACACAAAAGCATAAAATTACCTTACCTTGAGCTGATCATTGTGATTTGAGGTATTGTATAGTGTAAATATGAAGAACGCCTACAAGTGATAAAGACAAAACCAATTATCACTCCACAACTAAAATAGATCACATCCGAATAAATGCAGATGTTTCATACTTTTCTATGAACACTTTCCCTTCCATTGTCAGTAACTCGGATACATGAATCTATCAGCGCACTTCTTCCTGCATCCTGTAAAGCGAAATTCAGAATCTTTTTAAGTTATAATCCTAAGACAATATGGAGAATATACATAAATCCAATAGGGGACCTTGGTTTTAGAATCGGGGATGGACTTGAAACTCTTGAGAAGGTGATCTCCAAGGACAAAGTAACGTTTTCTAGAGAAATGCAATCCGAATCTATTGGATCGGATTATATACAACCAACCTTCCATCTTCGTCTCGCTCTCGTTTTCAGACCCAAAAGCCATTGGAAGGAAAACTCAGAAAGCTTCTACACTATCATAAGAACCCTAGAAGTTTTCTTGAATTCCAAGGAAAGGAAATTTCCCCAATAATCAAAAATCACCACTTTCTTTGTATCCAACCGACAAACCCAAAGAGATTAACAAAACCCAGAAGACACACAACTCTGGGGAAATATCGAAACCCTAGAAATTTCTTTGCAATTACAGACCACAGAAACTCTCTTGTTTTCTCCGTTTACCCATAAAACGACAAACCCAAAAAGGAAAAAGAAAAAAGGATCGGATAATCAGAGAGTAGACGAAGACGAAGGGTGGTTTTTGGCAGTGGAGATTCGGATTTCTCTAAAAGGGAGAAGAAGAAGAAGAAATAGAATTCAATTGATTTATCGTCATCGCTCTCCGATTTCTCTCTCTAATTTGGGGAGCAATGTGCAAGACAAAGGGAGATTGCGGAGGAGAGATACAAATCTGGTGAAATGACGCTATTACCCCTATTCTGTGTTCTTAAAGATTTTTAACCCCCAAATTTTCTGATTGGTGGTTCGGTTTGTCCAATTACATTCGCTTTTCGAAACTTTTCCTTGGAAGTTAACCGCTTTTGGTTTTTCTGTGTTATAATTGTTTCATGTTGAAAAACATGTGATTTATACATCACACGTACCACTTCCACTCATAATTTTTCTATTTCACCAATAATCTCCACTATAATTTCTACTATAAATACATGTATGTGCAAGAGGTGAGGTGATAGATACCAATTAATAAGATCATAAACGTTCTCTCTCTAAATGTATTATCTCTCTTATGCTTAATCTCTCTCTCCCTCGTGTCTCAAATCGATCTGATATAACAAATATATATATTATATACGAACACATATCTCACCTCACATATAATATATCATTAGTATATAGTTTATAACATGTTATCAACACGATCGTCTTCCGATCCGTTCATATACCAAAAAAGCACGTTCGTTTCCCCGACTCATTCATATACCGAAAAAGGTGACGTTTAATTTATGTTCAATCTTTTTACGTTTATATATTGTTTCAAGGTGATTGGCGATGCCTTCTCCAAACCGATCGTTATGAAAGGCTATGCCTTCACGATCATGATCATATGAAACTATGTCTCCTCAGATCATATGGCAGGTTCTGCCTCCATGAAATGAATGTCCTGAAGACATTCTCAAATTCGTCAAGAAGACGGAAATTTTACAGTTATTATTATCAGAGCGCGGCTCTGCCGCCCCATTATTAATTTATTATTTTCGCAATAATTACTTATCGCACTTTATTTATTGTCAATATTATATTGGACGGCTAAGCCGCCACATATTTATATACTGTTTAAATATGGTTGATTCTGTTACAATAAATTTGCTGTTAATATTTGTTTATATTATGATCTTTATATAAGGAGGCTCGGCCACCTGTATATAACTATTTTTATCTGAAATTTGGTAATTTCATCTGATTGGTTATTAAAAGTTTTCAGATCGATTTTTCGTCATTTCCAACGGTCATAAAACGGCTATAAAAACGACTAGTGAACAGTATTTTCAATCTATAAATATACTTATCTTTCATTCATTCTTTTCACTCAAAATCTCTCATCTTCACTAAAAATCATTTCTGAGAAAATCAATTGTTTTTACAAAGAAGAAGAAGAAAAATGGTTCATCCGCTTTTAGTATTTGTAATAGGTTTTATGCTTGTTGCTTTTTACGGTTTCCTCGTCTGAGAATTTTCTCCCGGGGAATATGTGATGAATTTTATTTTGATGTTTTATGCACTTGTATTTCTTTTAATTGCGCTATTTATTCCGGCGCCTCCTATGTTTTAAATTGCTATGTATTCCTTAAAATCGCAATATCTTATTTAAATATAAGTTTAATAAAATATTAATTTATGATTTCAGTTATCATGTCAAACTTGACAAAGCTCAAAATTACTGCCCTTGATATTTCTGGGAAAAACTATATGACATGGGCAGTAGTTGCAAAAATGCACCTCAAAAGAAAAAAACTTCTTAATACCATTGATGCGTCAGAAACGACATCGGATGAGAACAAGGCAAATGCCATGATATTTTTGTTCCACCACATCCATGATGATCTAAAAGACCAATACATCACAAAAAAAGATCCTTCAGATCTCTGGAAATCACTCAAATATAGATTTGATCACTATAAATACGTGATCTTACCAAAAGCCAAACATGAGTGGCTGAATCTGCGATTTCAAGATTACAAAAGTGTTGGTGAATATAATTCTGCTTTGTTCGGGATCACATCCAGGATGGTGTTATGTGGAGAAGAAGTAAGCAATTATGATATGATCGAGAGAACACTCCAAACATTTCATCCTGAAAATGTAATCCTGCAACAACAATACCGAGCAAACATGTACACTCTTTACTCAGAGTTGATGCAAACCCTCCTTGTTGCAGAGCAAAATAATCAGCTCGTGATGCTAAACCATCAGACTCGTCCAACTGGATCAGCTCCATTCCCAGAAGCGAATGTTGTATCATCCAGTTACAATAATTGGCAACGACATGGACCCGGTAGAGGCCGTGGTCGTGGTCGAGGACGTGGTCGAGGCCAAGGAAGAGGATTTCATTTTAATAATTTCAACACCGGGAGAATTGATAAAAATTCTCTAGAGAATAAAGTTGGTAAAACAATGAACAAGCATTATGTAAATGCTTGCTACAAGTGTGGCATAAAAGGACATTGGTCCAATACATGTCGTACACCAAGATATTTGGCCGATCTGTATCAAAAATCTCAAAAGGGAAAAGAAAAGGAAGGTGAAACCAACTTCATCTCTGATGAATCCGGACCCTCTTTCGATGGCATCGATAATGATGCACATCTCGATCTTTCTGATTTCCTCGTTGATCATGAGGATATCAACGCCCAACAAGTTGACTAAAAATAAGCTATTAATTCTTTTTATAAATTTGTGTTATATGTATTTTTGTTATAAAAGTGTGTTGTAAAATAAGTTATTAATGCATTTTTTATGAATAATTTAAATCCATAGTATGTCAAGATCTGAGATTCGGGATGGAGATTTATGTCTAGCAGATAGTGCCACAACGCACACAATACTTAAAGATAAAAAGTACTTCTCTTCTCTAAATTTAAAAAATTCCGCTGGAAACGTGAATACTATATATGGGAATGCAAAGATTATTATGGGCTCTGGAAGAGCTTGTTTTTCAATGCCAAGGGGAACAAAGTTTGAAGTGCAAGATGCACAATATTCCCCTAAATCCAAGTGAAATTTAATAAGTTTCAGAGATATTCGCATAAATGGATATCATATAGAAACCATGAATAAGAATGACATTGAATATCTTTTCATCACATCACTAATTTCGGAAAGGAAAGTTATATTAGAGGAACTACGAGCATTATCCTCCGAATTATATTCCACAAAGATTCATATAGTTGAATCATATGTTACAGTAAACCCGAAGTTTACTAGTACATTTAAAGTGTGGCATGAAAGACTTGGCCACCCTAGTTCAGTCATGATGAGAAAGATTGTGCAAAATTGGAATGGCCACCCGTTGAAAAACCAGAAGATTTTTCAATCGGGAGAATTTTCATGTAATGCATGTTCTCAATGAAAAATTATAATTCGGCTATAACCATCCAAAATTGGGAATGAATCTCCAGTATTCTTGGAAAGAATACATGGTGATATATGTGGGTCTATCCACCCACCATGCGGGCCATTTCGATATTTTATGTTATTGATTGACGCATCCAGTAGATGGTCACATGTGTGTCTATTAACAACACGAAATACGGCTTTCGCAAAATTCATTGCCCAAATAATCAGGTTGAAAGCACAATTCCCTAAATACGCCATAAAGTAAATTAGGTTTGATAACGCTGGTGAATTCACTTCACAAGCCTTTAATAACTATTGTATGTCAATGAGAATCGATGTTGAGCATCCGGTCCCCCATGTATATACACAAAATGGCATGGCTGAATCTTTGATTAAGCGTCTGCAACCATTGCTAGACCATTAATATTGAGAACAAAGCTCCCAATTTCTATATGGGGTCATGCTATCTTGCATGGTGCGTCACTGGTCCAGTTAAGACCAAACGCATATAATAAACATTCCCCTTTACAATTAACATCGGGCCAGGAGCCAAATGTATCCCATCTCTGTGTTTTTGTTTGTACGGTTTATGTTTCTATAGCCCCACCGCAAAGAACAAAAATGGGGCCACAAAGGAGATTGGGTATATACGTTGGTTATACATCACCAAGTATAATTCGGTACCTTGAACCGCAAACTGGTGATATGTTTACGGCTCGTTTTGCCGATTGCCATTTTAATGAAGATGAATTTCCAGCGTTATGGGGAGGAATTAAAGAGATTCCAAAAGATGTTACATGGTGCACACCGTCTTTGTTGCACCTAGACCCCCCTACAAATCAACGCGAACTCAAAGTTCAGAAAATCGTACACTTACAAAATACGGCAAATCAATTACCAGATGAGTTCACCGATACAAAAAGGGTGACAAAATCATATATACCTGCTGCGAATGCTACATTAAGAATTAACGTTCTTGAAGAACAAATTGATGGGAATATAGCAAATGAACTCAAATCGATCTGATATAAGACTAGTTAGACCATGTGCAGTGGAGGTGCTGAAAAAAAGATTCAACAGTTGAATCACTTTAATGAGGTGTTGAATAAAGTGTTGAAGATGATGTGTATTAAATCTGGTTGAAAACATTCAACATGTTGAATGACGATGAGTCAGATGAAAAAAAAAAATTTGTCGATGACTCACCAAGGAATGAGTAGAATTGGGCGATGAGGCATGCAGAGATTGGTTAAAAAAATTGATTGTAGAATAAGATATAGATAAGGACATGTGTTGTGTTGTCATTGGTTTTTAAGATTTTTGATATTTTTTTCAATCTAAATTATTTGAGATCAATTATATCATAGTATATAAATTTATTTTCTTAATTTGTTTATACCAAAATTCATCATTTTTCATACTCTATAAATAGAGACTTGTTTCATTTGATTTGGATACAAAAAAAAAACCCGTCTTTTTTTTATTATAATTTTCCTATTAGCATCCTATTATATTTTTACCCGTATTTTTACTCAAATGGATCCCAATAATAACTTTTTTAACACTCAAAATTCTTCTAACTACCCGTTTAACTATCAAAATCCCAAAAAATATCAATTTCAAAATCAATCTTCTAACCAACCCCAAAATATACCAAATTATTGTTTTTCACCAAATTTCTTCATGCCGTCAGCTGTTCCAAACTATCGTCCATATTATGGATCGATGATGTCATTTTCATCTCAAACACCCTCTTATTCTTCTACTCCAACAGGTAATGAAATTGTTCCGAATGTTGAAGCAATTGAATTTCCCGAATTTTCTACACAAATGGCTCTCGGTGGTATGAGCGGTGTTAATGAAGCCACTCCAGATGCAGAGGATTCAACTCATGTTCGCCGTAAAAGTTCCAAATGGACGACTGAGCAAAATTTGGTGTTATTGAGTGGGTGGATTAAATATGGAACATACAGCGTAATTGGCAGAAACCAAAAAGGTGAATCTTATTAGGGTAAAATTGTTGACTACTGTAATGAGCATTGCTCATTTCATCATCCACGTGATGGAGGTTCGTGCATAAATCATTTCAACTACGTGAACAAAATATTGGGCAAATGGATTGGCGTTTACGATAACGCTAAGCGTATGCAACAAAGCGGGTGGTCAGAAAATGATGTATTGGCAAAAGTGTATGAATTATATTCAAGTGGCAACAATGAAAATTTCAATTTAATGAAAGAATGGCTCGCTGTCCGTGATCAACCACGTTTTGGAAGTCAGGTAGGAGGAAATACTGGCTCTGGAAGCAGTGGATCTAAGAGAGCCCACGAGAGTGATGCAAGTGACTCTAACTCTGTAGGATCTAGTGCTCGTCCAATGGGGAGGGATGCAGCTAAGAAAAAGGGTAAAAAGAAAAGTAAGAGCGCAGCCTTGGAAGTGGTCAACGAAGAGTGGAATGAATTCAAACAATTCAAGGAGCAAGAATTGGAACGATTGGACAAAATAGCTATGAGACAAGAGGAGGCAAACCAATTGATGAAAGAAAATACTCAGGCTAAGAAGATGACGATGTTTTTGAAGTTAAGTGAAAATGAGCATCTCGATGACCGGAGCAAAAAGTTGTTGGAGAAGTTAGCTCAAGATCTATTTGAAAATTAATTATCGACAAGTGTCTGTTTGTATTTTATCATTTCCTGCTTTAATAATGTGTGTTGTCAAGTCTCTGTCTTTAATAATGTGTGTTGTCAAGTCTATGTCTTTAATAATGTGTGTTGTCAAGTCTATGTCTTTAATAATGTGTGTTGTCAAGTCTCTGTCTGTAATCTGTGACTTTCGGCTTTAGTGGTTGTCAAGTCTATGTATGTAATCTGTGACTTTCGGCTTTTAATGAGAGAATCCAATCCTTATCTATTAATTAATTGGATTCCATTATCTGTTCTGAGTCCATGGATTTCAACCACACATTCCCTTATAAATGGGGACTCATTCTTCCATTGATGTACCAATACCATAATCTCATCTTACTAAAAAAAATATCAATGGATCCATCAGAATTTCTTTTTGATATCGAAGCTTACAAAAGGCAGTCCGAAATTGAAGAAAGGTACATCATCAACCGGTTTAGGGAGCGTCGAAACAAAATAGAGGAAGGCCATCCACCTCGTAGCAAGAGAAAATACTTCAAGAGAGATCATGTAGCAGCAAACCAAAGACTGATTGACGACTACTTTGCCAATCAACCTACATATGATGAAGCAATGTTTCGTCGGCGATTCCGGATGCGGAAACATGTTTTCCTTCTGATAGTTGGGGACCTATCAAGTAGTGACAACTACTTCACCCAAAGAGTTGACGCAACCAATAAAGAAGGAATATCTCCATTAGCAAAATGTACCACGGCCATGCGAATGTTAGCATATGATGTGGCGGCTGACGCGTTCGATGAATACATAAAAATATGAGGTACTACAGCATTGGAGTGCTTGCGTAGATTCTGTACAGGAATCATACAATTGTGTGAGCAAGTGTATCTCAGAGCCCCAACTCAAGATGACCTGCAAAGAATTCTACATGTTAGTGAAATGCGGGGGTTCCCAGGGATGATTGGGAGTATTGATTGCATGCACTAGAAATGGAAAAATTGTCCTACAGCGTGGGAATGTCAATTTACTCGGGGAGATAAGGGAACCACCACTGTTATTCTTGAAGCAGTTGCATCTCATGATCTATGGATCTGGCATGCCTTTTTTGGATGTCCGGGTACATTGAATGATATAAACGTTCTAGACCGTTCACCAGTGTTCGATGATGTTGAACAGGGAAATACTCAAAGAGTGAACTTCTTCGTAAACCAACGTCCGTATAATATGGCATACTATCTAGCTGACGGTATCTATCCTTCTTATCTGACTTTCGTCAAATCGATTAGACTTCCTCAAAGTGAACCAGACAAGTTATTTGCACAACATCAGGAGGGATGTGGGAAGGACATCGAACGTGCATTTGGAGTGTTACAGGGTCGATTTAAAATCATTCGCGAACCAGCTCGCATGTGGGACATAGCCAATTTGGCTATCATCATGAGGTCATGTATCATATTGCATAATATGATTGTTGAGGATGAACGAGATATATATGCTCAACATTGGACCAATTATGATCAATATGAGGCAAGTGGGTATAGTACTCCGCAACCATTATCGACCGAGGTGCTACATGCATTTGCAAATCATGTGCGTGCTAGATCCGAGTTGTGTGATTCAAATGTACATCACGAATTGCAAGCAGATCTAGTCAAACACATATGGGCAAAATTCAGAATGTTTCGTGGTTAATGAGATTTTTAACTTTGTGAGTTGAGTCTATTGTACTAATTAAGTTATGTGTGTTTTATTAGTTGTGTTGTGTGCTTATTAGTTTATTGTACTGCATTTTAAGTTTTTCGTCAATATTTGTTTTTATAATGACTATCTTAATTTCTTGTCTTTATTATTTGCAATTTTTTAATTAATATATAAAATAAAAAAGAAAACAAAAATTATTATACAAAATTAATTATCTCTTAATTATTTTAATTTAATTTCAATCGATAATTGTTATTTATAATATGTAATCACAAAAAACAAAGACATAAAAGAAAATTAAAAAAGAAATAAAAATGGTGGGGTATGGTGTTGAATTTTATTAAATAAAACCATTGTAGAGTGTAAAAATGGAGTGGGTGTTGAATTAGTAGGTGGAGGAGAGAGAAGATGATGTGGAGTGTTAAAAGAAAAAAAGTAGGGTGTTGAAAAACAAAACCATTGTACATAATCTTACAATTGGCTAGTTGAATAAAAAATTAAACTGTTGAATGCTTCCAATGATGGTGTTGAAAAAACAAAAAACATTACGTGGATTAAATCGTGTTGAAAGAATTCAACATGTTGAAAAAAAAACATTTGGGACCACAATGGCGACGTGGCGCGTTCTGGACGCAACACGCAGAGCAAGTG
Organism: Eutrema heterophyllum; assembly: GCA_002933915.1. Classification (NCBI taxonomy): domain Eukaryota; kingdom Viridiplantae; phylum Streptophyta; class Magnoliopsida; order Brassicales; family Brassicaceae; genus Eutrema; species Eutrema heterophyllum. The sequence continues at coordinate 513,329 of PKMM01021364.1, forward strand.
TTGTACACGCGTGAGGCACGCGCATGAGCGCACACAGAAAACTGTCCAAAATATAATAAGATAGATTGGGACATTTTTTTTTTTTTACTGGCGGTTGAGATTATTAAGATTTTAATCTCATCCTCATTATTTAAATCAATTATTTTATAGTAAACTAATTTTTTTTTTATATCAAAATTCATCATTTTTTGTTCTCTATAAATAGATACTTGTTTCATTTGATCTGGACACAGAAAAAAAAACCATCTATTTTCTCAAATGGATCCTAACAATAACTCTTTTAACACCCAAAACTCTTCCAATTACCCTTTCAACTACCCAAATCCCAACAATTATCAATCTCAAAATCAATCTTCCAACCAACCCCAAAATATACCAAATTATGGGTTTTCACCAAATTTTTTTATGCCGTCAGCTATTCCAAACTATCATCCATATTATGGATCGATGATGCCATATTCGTCTCAACCACCCCCGTTTTCTTCTACTCCAGTGGATAATGAAATTGTTTCGAATGTTGGAGCAACTGAATTTCCCGAGTTTTCTACACAAATGGCTCTTGGTGGTACGAGCGGTGTTAATGAAGTCACTCCAAATGCTGAGGATTCAACTCCTACTCGTCAAAAAGTCCCAAATGGACCACTGAGCAAACTTTAGTGCTACTGAGTGGATGGATTAAATATGGAACAGACAGCGTTGTTGGCAGAAACCAAAAAAGTGAAGCATATTGGGGTAAAATTGCTGACTACTGTAATGAGCATTGCTCATTTCATCCTCCGCGCGATGGAGCTTCTTGCAGAAATCATTATAACTACATGAACCAAAAACTAGGCAAATGGATTGGCGCTTATGATAACGCTAAGTGTATGCAACAAAGTGGATGGTCGGAGAATGATGTATTGGCAAAAGCGCATGAATTATATTCAAGTGCTACAAAAGGCCATTTCAATTTAATGTCAGAATGGCACGATGTTCGTGATCAACCACGTTATGGTAGTCAGGGAGGAGGAAATACTGGTTCTGGAAGCAGTGGATCTAAGAGATCCCGTGAAGGTGATGCAAGTGACTCAAATTCTGTAGGATCTAGTGCTCGTCCAATGGGGAGGGATGCAGCTAAAAAAAAGGGTAAAACGAAAGGCAAGGGCACAGCTTTGGAAGTGGTCAACGAAGAATGGAAAGAGTTCAAACAATTTAAAGAGCTGGAGTTGGAACGATTGGACAAAATAACCAAGAGATAAGAGTAGGCAAACCAATTAATGAAAGAAAGAAATGAAGCTAAGAAGATGAAGATGTTTATGAATCTAAATGAAAAGGAGCATCTCGATGACCGGAGCAAAGAACTATTGGAGAAGTTGAGCCACAATCTATTTGGAAATTAATTATTTTCAAGTGTCTGTTTGTATTTTGTCTCTTTCTACTTTAATAATGTGTGTGTTGTCTTGTTGTGCTTTAATAATGTGTGTATGTCTCAATCCGTTTTAATAATGTGTGTTTGTCTCTTTGTGCTTTAATAATGTGTGTCTATCTCAATATGCTTTAATAATGTGTGTCTATCTCAATATGATTTAATAATGTGTGTTTGTCTCAATCTATTTTAATAATGTGTGTTTGTCACAATCTACTTTAATAATGTGCATTTGTCCATGACTTTTTTGTCAATGTAATCCGTGACTTTCGGCATTTAACGAGAGAATCTAATCGTTATCTATTATATAATGTTTGTTTGGAGTCCGGCGATTTCAGCCACTCAGTTTCTTATAAAGGGGGACTCATTCTTCCATTGTCGTACCAATACCACAAATCTCATTTTACTAAATATTAATGGATCCATCTGAATTTCCTTTTGATATCGAAGCTTACAAAAGGCAGTCTGAAATTGAAGAGAAGTATATCGTGAACCGGTTTAGAGAGCGCCGAAACAAAATAGAGGAAGACTATGCATCTCGTAGCAAGAGAAAATACTTCAAGAGAGATCATGCAGCGGCTAACCAAAGACTGATTGACAACTACTTTGCCGATCAACCAACATATGATGATGCAATGTTTCATCGGCAATTTCGGATGCAAACACATGTTTTCCTTCGGATAGTTGAGGACCTATCAAACAGTGACAACTACTTCACCCAACGAGTTGATGCAGCCAATAAAGAAGGTATATCTCCACTAGCAAAATGTACCACAGCCATGCGAATGTTAACATATGATGTGGCGGCCGACGCGGTCGATGAATACATAAAAATAGGAGGTACTACAACATTGGAGTGCTTGCGTAGATTCTGTAAAGGAATCATCCAATTGTATGAGCAAGTGTATCTCAGAGCTCCAACTCAAGATGACCTGCAAAGAATTCTACATGTTAGTGAAATGCGGGGGTTCCCAGGGATGATTGGGAGTATTGATTGCATGCACTGGGAATGGAAAAATTGTCCTACAGCGTGGGAAGGTCAATTTACTCGGGGAGATAAGGGAACCACCACTGTTATTCTTGAAGCAGTTGCATCTCATGATCTATGGATCTAGCATGCATTTTTCGGATGTCCGGGCACATTGAACGATATAAACGTTCTTGACCGTTCACCAGTGTTCGATGATGTTGAACAGAGAAATACTCCAAAAGTAAACTTCTTCGTGAACCAACGTCCGTATGATATGACATACTATCTAGCTGGCGGTATCTATCCTTCTTATCCAACTTTCGTCAAATCAATTAGACTTCCTCAGAGTGAACCAGACAAGTTATTTGCACAATATCAAGAGGGATGTCGAAAGGACATTGAACGTGCATTTGGAGTGTTGCAGGCTCGATTTAAAATCATTTGTGAACCAGCTCCCATGTGGGACATAGCCGATTTGGCTATCATCATGAGGTCATGTATCATTGCATAATATGATTGTTGAGGATGAACGAGATACATATGCTCAAAATTGGACCGATTATGATAAATCTGAGTCAAGTGGGTCTAGTACACCGCAATCATTCTCGACTGAGGTGCTACCTGCATTTGCAAATCATGTGCGTACTAGATCTGAGTTGCGTGATTCAAATATACATCACGAATTGCAAGCAGATCTAGTCAAACACATATGGGCAAAATTCGGAATGTTCCGTAATTAAAGATATGTCTAAGTTTGTGAGTTGGGTCTATTATACTAATTAAGTATGTGTTTTATTACTTGTGTCGTGTGCTTATTAGTGTATTGTATTGCATTTTAAGTTTTTTGTAATTTTGTTTGTTTTAATAATGACTCTCTCTATTTCTCGTCTTTAGTACTTGCAGTTTTTTTAATTAAGAATACAAAATAAAAAGAAAAAAAATTTGAACAAATTATTTAACTCTTACTTATTTTAATTTAATTTCAATCGATAATTGTTATTAATATATAATCACAAATCTAAAACATAAAAGAAAACAAATATGTAAAATAAAAATAGTGGGGTAAAGTGTTGAATTTTATTAAACAAAACCATTGTAGGGTGTGAAAATTTAGTGGATATTGAATAATTAGGTGGAAGTGAGAGAAGATGATATGGAGTGTTAAAAAGTGAAAATAGGGTGTTGAATTTTTTTTTCCATTGTACATAGTCTAACAAATATATATTATATACAAACACATATCTCACCTCACATATAATATATCATTAGTATATAGTTTATCACATTTCACTAATAAAACCACTAATTTTTAATAATTTTCAGTAATGTTTTTAAACTCAGATTCGGATAGTGAACCGGACTACTTTCGGTCACCGGGTCATTAGGTCAACTGCGGGTTAACCGGAAGTCAATAGACTAATGAATAAATTTATATCTTATTATACAAAGCTGAATGTTTCAAAGTTAGTAACTCACATGATCGTAACATGTGACAAATCAACCGATAAGATTTTGACATTTGTAAAGAAGTTTTCCAATGTGATTTTCCCACATAATATTAACAATAAAAAAAATTATAATCGATTTCTAATCATAAAAGATAAAGTTATTAAACAAAATGGAAAAATACAAAATGTTAATTTATACTTAAAGGCAAAGTTAATTAAAAAAGGAAAATAAAAAATCGGAAAATTTGAAACTAATTGATAATCTTTAAAGGTAAAGTTATCAAAAAAAAATAGAAAGTTTACATTTATTCGAAAAGGCAAAGGTAATTAAAAAACTAAATTTTTTTTAATAGTTTTTTATTTAGATTAAGGAATTTAAACAGTGGACTACTAATAGAAAAGAATTCTAATTTTTCATCTATATAAACAATTTGGTAGTCTCTCAATTACACATCAAAAAAAAACTCAAAAGTCCAATAATATTTTCAAAAACTATTATCAATTCGTCAAGGGTTCAAAAACTATATATATCGAATACAAAAACTTAAATATTTTAAAATATCTTTCACGCATGGCTTAATCAACGTTCTTAATTAATTCTTTTTTCCGAGGGTAATCATATTTTTTCTCACTTTTTCTTATTTAGTTTTTTTTACGGATTAAAAATATTATATTATAAACCCCGTGTTGTGGGACCTAATCTAGTCATTATATATATACAACTAAAATATGTCTGTAGGTGATAATATCATCATAAATCGATTAATCAATGGAGATGGAATAAACAACTTGAGACTTCAACATTACATTCAAGCAATTTGGAGTTGGAGAAGTATGTTTAGTGAAATACAGTTTAATTTCAGACCTCGTACTGCAAATATTTGTGCAGATTTATTGGCAAGAAAAGCCATTGTATGTAATTCTCAATGGTATTTGTACCATACATGTCCATACTTTCTTCAAGAGGCTGTAAACAACGATATTTCTCCAAATTATTAATAAAGGTGATTTAGACGGAAAAAAAAATATTTTCGTAGGATTTATACTAATCTACTACTGTTATGATATTTCACGCGAATCATAATATAAGTCATTTATGTTCGTCGATTAAAAACAAATGAACGATCTAGATCTAGATTTTTCCTGCTTTTTGTTATTCTCGGACGATACATATTCCATTTCTTTGCCGAAACAAAATCGTGGGTCCGGATCATGTATGAAACACTTTTCAGAAAAAAAATATACCAAAACACTTTTAGAACACAACTTAGTGATATTATCTAAAGGCAAATTATAAAAGAAAATGACTCTTGAAGATATTGGAAATTTTAATGAGATAGAATGTATTAATTTGATAAGAATAGAATTACAAGGAATATTTCCCTATTGCAATTAGGAAATTGCTAGTCTTGTAAAGGGAAGATGTGGGCGCAAAATTCTCAAAAAGAATAAAGTCTCTTAAGTATATTATCATTGTCTTGATTTCAGAGATATCATACCAATTTTTTTTTTTTTTTTTTTTTTTGAAATCCGGAGGTAATCTCAGGCCCATGGAAAGGTCCAGACTAATCCTCCTTCGGTCATGAATCCATTTTCATGCAAACTTAAAACTTGGCTTTAATAACATGACCGGATGGCTAACGAGAATCGAAGCCGTGGGGAGACGGCCACCTAGCCAGTCCAACACCCCTGGTTATTAGGATCGTGTAAACCAGAAAATGGACATTAATTGTAAATGTGTTTAAGAATAGTTTTCAACAAAGTTCAGGGATGTAGATACGTGGCTAAAAATTGTTAAAATTTGTGTAGATTTTGTGAAGAAAATCAAAATAAAGAGATCACGACGACATAATAAAACTTTTGAGAGAGACTAATTGCATTCACATATAGAGACTACATGTACTAAACTGAGAACCATATTTTTACTTTATTTTTGTAAGTTCCTAATCCTAAATTAATGATTTCAACATGAGTTGAGAAGGAAAGAAAATGGCTAAAGAAAGTAGAAACCCATTAAAAAAAAGGGTTATGTATATAGAAAATAAAATAAGACAAAATAGTAATCTTGAAAAGGAAGCATTCAGATTGATTGAGAAACTGTAGAAACGTATCGCAGTATCGTTGAATATTGTAGTAATATGTAGGAATAAGTCATCATCACATGTATTTTGTTTAGTTGGATTGTTGGCTGTTGGCTGTTGCAAACAAGTTGGCCTAATTGATTAAGACTATTTCTCATTTATTAAATTTCTTTTCCTGTCATTCGTAGCTTGCAAGTCTCATCATCATCACCACTAGTTTTGATATTCTCTTTTTATGGAAAGTTTTTTTCCAATTCTCTTTGTGGGTCCATAATTATAAAAATGTTGTACATAATACATGGAGGATGAAACAAAAACGACAACGTAGCATGGGCATGCGCGGTTGGACTTCTTTTTTCACTTTCACTTTGAAGTACACTCGGCTGCATACACCTAGGACTATGCAAAATGTCTCATATCCGATATCCGATATAAGATCTATTTCGATCTGAAATCTGATCCGATCCGGAAAAGGATATCCGTGATTCCTAGTTGAGCACTCTGCCCGATTCTCCTATTGGACAATCATGACCTTGCTTAGGGGTTCGGATAATTGGATTTAAAATCAGGATATTCGGATTTGATCGAGTCCGCTTTTTTTATCATCTAGTAGTTTTTACTGAAATTATAAGCATGGTGTTACACAAAGCCGACAAGAATCTAAATTCTTCCGGAAACAAAGCCGGCGAAACAAATAGATATCTCCATAAACAAAGTCGGCGGAAAACAGAATCATATCCGTGTTCATATATAATTTTCTTAATATATATATATATATATAATATTCATATAATAAATAAAAATACCTTAAAAATATCACCAAATTTTTAATTTCTTTATAAGAAATCCAGTATTGTTTTGAATATCCATTAAAAATATGTTCTAAAATGTTTATAAAAACTCAAGTTAGAATTTTTTATGATACTTTTTTTTTTTTTAATAATATTAATTTAGTTATTTTT
>PKMM01021364.1:520876-540854 GCA_002933915.1 Eutrema heterophyllum
TATATATATATATATAATTTTAAGTAGCAGTTTATGTCAAATAATCTAAGTCAGAATTCACATTCAAATAAATAAAAAACTATAAATGACTGCAATATAATTGTTTTATTCAAGCCATTATTTTATTACCACAATTAATGACAGTTGATGGATAACAAAGACAAATCAATTTTAGCAATTATAAGTGCAGACGCAGATCGTGTTTTTTACATTCACACACTCGCCTGTTCCATTCCACTTTGAAGTACACTCAGCTGCACACACCATAGATTCACAGTATTCGTGTTCTGTTATTATATTTTTATAGCACACTTGTTCTCCATGTGTTTCCCTCGTCACCATCCCTAATATATAAAAATATTTTAAAACATTATCTCATCAGGTTTTTATATATAAAATAAAAAAGGTGATGAACAAAATTACTATGAATAAAAGAAAAGAAACGTGGAAAAAATATTTGATATGTTATAATTTGTAAAGCAAACCTAGTACGAGGACGACCATGAAGATAGCAAGAACGATGGCTTTATTCATTTCTAATGATACAACAGGGATGAAAACTTTAAATTAAATAAATTGACAATGAGTGAAATGATAATGTAGTACGCACACATGAATATCTCATATATATAAGACATTTGAAAATATCACAAAATCTACAAACTAGCTAAAAAATCAACTAGTAAGTAAGTAGATGTTGTAGACGGAAGAAGATCCAATAAACAAATGAGAAAAATATCTAGAAATTAACTACAGGTGAAAACAAATAAGAATGTAATAAACCATAATTAATAAAATATATGATACATGAATCAAAATTTGAAAAATTCAAATAGATGCTGGAAAAAAAAGAAAAAAATCTTATAAAATATTTAAGAAACTGACATGATGCCTTGGATTGAACGAGTCCATCTGCTTGTTAGTAACAATATAGCTCCTGCTCTTCAGCAATATCACTACAAAGGTTTAAGTAAGAGTGACCACCACTGTAGATCGAGTTTGAGATCGATTTCCTCAACTAAAAAAATACCTTTAATTACACTTCCAATTATAATTTCAAATTGAATCGATTTCGTGAGGGTTACTTGTAATTCATGCTGAAACTGATCGAGGAGTTGACACATCAACTCTTTTTTTTATACTAATATCGAAATTATTTTATCGTAATATTTGCTTTTTTTTTGTTTTTCTAATTAGAAAATAACCATCTGCCTTATATAACCTTGTAATATCCAAAAGGCAGAGAAATGAAGAATGCAACTGTAACTGTAAATATATAAAAGAAAAAGAAAAAAAAAAGTAAGAGAAAAAGGCCCATTGGCTGTTTCAGTTTTTTCTTCTCAATCACAAAAACTTTATCAATGAATAGAAACGAAAAAAAAAAACAGAATTATAGAAGCAAGACAGAAAGAAAAAGTAAATTGTACTTTTTTATTTTATGTTGTAAATCATACTGGAGAATGCTTGTCTAATTTCTTGGCTTCATGGTTCTCTTTTTCTTGACTCAAAAGCGGCGTCGTATCCCTGTCTTTCCCCTGTTTTAAAAAAATGAAACCAAACCAATTAATAAGCATATAAATAGAAACTTTCAAGAATCTTTATTTCTATCTTTTTGTTTTGTTTTGTTTTTGTTGGTGTGATTACGTACAAGAAAAGCGGATTCGGAGGAGCCTTGTTTGGATTTAGAAGCAACAGAGCAGAAGTAGGAGTAGAGAAGCATGCCGAGGACAGCGATGAGGATTCCTGCGATGTTACGAGGAGTGAAAGGATCGTGGAGGAGAGTGTAACCAAATGCGAGCACCAAACACGTTTTGAGATGCCCCAAGACTTGGTACGTCACCGGCGATGTCTTTCCGATCACTAAAAATGTGCTGAAGTTAACCGAAACCGCTATCAAACACGAGAGCGTTATGAACCCCTACAAATATACAACATTTTACATCATGGTCAAGTTTAAGAAGATTCTTCTATATAGCTAGAATGTTATAATACGACATGGCTCAAAACGGGCTATGCTTTAACAGACCGGGCTAAAAATGGGCCTGACTTTTCCTTCACAATAATCTAATTTATATCTAATTTAAAACTAATTGGCAATAAATTAACGAAATGAATATGTTGATGTAAATATATACCACGACGATAGGAGAGTAATGGAAAGAAAAGACATTGAGGCGAGTGAGGTATTTGTCGACAAAGGGACCCGAGACGAATAGTATAGCGGCTTGGAACGGGGCCGATTGGTATAGAAGTTGTGTTGATGTCACGTTCAGTCTCTTCTGGATTGTGTTTGTCAGCTTCACCACAACATTTAATTAGTCATTAATTATATATTATGGATTTTAAATCATTATACATTGATTAATTAAAGGTATAAATCAAAGCATACAATTTGGCCGACGCAAGTTGTGGCGATGGCAAGGAGAGAGAGAACAGAACCAACAAAATTAAGCTGAAGATCTGTGATTGATGCTATTCCAACCCCAACCAACAGTAGAAACAATGAGAATTTTATCTTCTGGCTGCAAATCAAACATGTCACTATTTTGAGGGACATATTAAATATGTATGTATAAAATTATACATATCGAAATAATAATTAAAAAATAAGTAAAGGTTCACCTGAACTTCTTGTTGAGGAAGAGAGTTTCCAATAGAACAGTGAATGGTATGATAGCAAGTTTGGTCATCTGCCATTATTTAAGGACAAACATCAAAATTGGTCAATCATATAAATGTTACATGATGAGGATTATAAAATATATCGATATATACTTGATAGAAGCCGATGGAATTGAAGCCGAGGCTGAGATTGAGAAGACCGATGGAGATGCCATTGAGGAGGCCAAAGAGAACAACAGTCTTCGTGTCTATTGGTTTGTTCTCAAAGAAATTTAATCTAAATGCCACATGAAGTGTGCAATATGTTACCATCAAATGCCAACTTGTTAGTGTCGTTGCTGCAACAAAACCATAGCGAAAACCGATCAATTATCAAACGAATAATCGGTTTTGATAAAGATATTAATTTACAACATATGTTGTCACAATGATTGAATGATTCAATTAATCATCTTTAGAAAAGGTAACAAAAAGAGTAAAGTAAATACCAAAAGGGAAGCCAAGATTGGTCATCAAAGCTTTGTTGCAAATAACAATGGAGACAGAAGATGCAACTGAGAGAAGCAATGCTCCAATCACACCCATTTGCATACTCTTCATCTCTCCCATTTTCCTCTCTCCTCTCGCAACCCTTCAAATCTATCAAACGAAGAGAGAGATAGAGAAAAATATATATACTGATGAGAGAGAGAGGGAGAGAGAGAGAGAAGGATTGTGAATGTGATGAGGAATGAAAATGCAAAAGAGATATATGAGGTTTTTATTCTTTGTTAGTCTAAAAATGGTAGGTGCCAAACACCAAACCTCTAGTAGGTGTCTTCTGTTCTTCCTAATTTTTCATATTTTCTTAATTATGTCATTATATATTTTACACACAAGATACATGAGAAAAAAAAACTAATTATGATGTTGCTTAATATATGTTCTTCCTCATACGAGGCTTCTACTGATGATATGAAAGCAAACTTTTAACCATAAAAAAAAACACTGAAAATTGACATGGCCAATAGAGAGGAACTAATAAAGTAAAGAATTGACATTATGGTTTTCTAAGGACAGACGATTTGACTTGAATCAAAAGCAAAAAGGAAGGTGAAACTGACATTTTCAGACTTTTCTTTTGGAGAAAATATTGTAAAATATAGAGACAATATAAATATAATGGAATATTGGATTTGGTGTAAAGCTTCATATTCACTCCAAACCAATAATACCCTTGTCCTCTCCTTAATTTCTCTACCATTTGCGTTATCTTTGTTTTTGAAATTGGTGACAATGTCTCGTCTCATCAAGTTTATAGACAAGAATGTCCGAAATCGCTTAAAGTTCAATCCGCACCAAGTTTATAGACAAGAATGTCCGAAATCGCTTAAGTTCAATCCGCACCGCACCACGGGAAATTATACATAAGGGTCTCTGATGCAGCACCGCCTTCACCTGATGCAGCACCGCCTTCTCAACTACAACCTTAGTCGGCTTTTCTTTATTTTGGATTTCTTCTATTTTATTATTTTAGACTTCTTCTATTTTTGGATATTTCTTTTTCCTTTTAGCAATTGCTTTTCCTTTTGTTTTTAGGATCTATCGCCTATATAAAGGCTTTTATTATTCTTTGTAAGGGGCAGTTGATTTGATAATAAGAAAATTTTTCTCTGAATTCCTTGCTTTGATTTGATTAAACGTCATCAAACCAAGAAGTCGGTCCTAAGAGATTTCCTTCGAATTTCTTAGTTGAGCGAGTAGGTCTCAAGAGATTTCCTCAATTCTCTTGATCGAGCTACAATTCTATTCTATACGCTACAATTCTATTCTATACACTACAATTCTATTCTATACGCTGCGCCAGGTTGGTATCAGAGCAAAACAACTATTTTATTCTTATCACCATGGCCAGACCACGCCGCGATCCTCCCCCAACAGAAGCTGAGCTCACACGTCAGACCCTCAATCACCTTCAAGAACAGATGAATCAACTTACCGCTGCGATGCAAGCTTTGGCTACACAACGCGCTGCTCCTCCGCGGAATGTTGTTCATGATGACGGCAACGATCTTGATGATGAACACGATGAAGAATTTAATCCGTTCGCTGGGCAAAGACAACTACCGGCCCTTCGACCTGCAATTGATGAACGTTGGGAACAAGGGTTTAAATCTGAGCTTCCCGAGTTCCATGGCGGTCCGACAGCAGAGGAACTTCTCGATTGGATTGTCACAGTGGAAGAGATACTTGAATTCAAGCGAGTTCCTTTGGATCGTTGTGTCCCAGTCATCGCTATGCGATTTCGGAACATAGCTGCAGCTTGGTGGACTCAACTGAAAACGACCCGAGCCCGCGCAGGAAAGGAAAAAATCCTGTCTTGGGATAAATTGAAGAAGCATCTGCGCAAAACGTTCCTCCCATTTAATTATGATCACATCATGTTTCAACGACTGCAGAATTTGAGGCAAGGTACTCGCACGGTGGAAGAGTATTCTACCGAATTTTTTTTGTTGCTCACTCGTATTGATCTTCGCGATTCCGAACAGCAATTAGTGGCTCGTTTTGTGGGTGGCTTACGACAACAGATTCAACACACTTTGAATTTGTTCAATCCGTCATCGATCTCTGAAGCTCATCAACAAGCACTCACCATTGAAGCCCAGACTAAAAGCACTTATTCCTCATGGAGTTCGTCTCGGACAGCTCGTCCATTGCCTCCACCAACCACAACAGGTCCATCACTTGGTTCCTCATTGCCGAAATCAGACCATATTGTCCCCATCCCTGACAATTCTCGTGTTTCAAGACCAAGTACCTTGCGCTGTTTCAATTGCGGTGAACAGGGGCATCGTCAATCCTCGTGTCCTACACGAAACCGTCTTGGTCTGCTTCTCGAATGCTAGACGTGACGTCGAAGTGGTTTATGATGAAGAGCATATCGAAGAGACAGAGGAGTTGCAGGCGGATGTGGGTCATCTTTTCTTTTGGTGGTTCGACATACGTGTTTGACTCCCCGCGTTCTTGAGGAACCGTCTCAACGTAACAAGCTTTTTCATTCTCGGTGTACGATTAATGGCCGCGTTTGCAACCTTATCATCGATTCGGGAAGTTCTGAGAATGTCATTGCTGATGAGGTGGTGTCCAAATTGAATCTGATCAGACAACCGCATCCCGTTCCTTATAAGTTGGGCTGGATCCAACAGGGAAGCGAAGTTTCTATTTCACACCGCGCCTTGGTAGATTTTTCGATTGGTAATGCATATCAGGATCAACTACTCTGTGACATTGCCCCAATGGACGCCTGCCATCTATTACTTGGTCGTCTGTGGGAGTTCGATCGTCGCGTCATTCATGATGGNTTGCATTTGCAAGTACTTGGTAAAAATTTAACTACTTGCAAAATGAACCGCCCTGCCCCGCCCCGTGAATCATAATGCACATTAAACAAATTTAACCAAATTTTTGACGATTACAAGCTCAAAAGTGATCACAGAATTTAAACATCAAAACATCAAAACAGAACACAAACACTTAAAAGTGACAGACAAAAGGTAAGTCTTGAAAACAAAACAACATTAGACTTCATAACTTCTCATCTTGTAATCGATCAAGCCTTCTTCTCCTCGCATAAAGCTAATATTTCTCCTTCTTCTTAGTTCTTTGTTCCTGTAAAACAAACATGTGGTTCAAGTTAAGAAGGAACCAATCAAAGAAAAATAACTAAAAGGCAATAGAACTTCATTACGATAAGAAACAACAAGTATATTAAACATTCTCAGCTGTTAAAACAAGCAACATATGGATTTCTACCATCACGTTCTCAGGCATTAAAATTCTCAGCCATCACATAATTCACATTCACATACCTTTTATTCTTCTTCCAAAGTTAAGCTAACTCCTTGGACCAAATTTCCATATGCATTTGAAGCCACAATCTCTGTTTAAACACACATAAAACTTGTAAGTTCAGAAATTAAATACATATTCATGTATCATAAAGAAGATAAAGAGTAAAGACTAGTATAAAACAAGTGTATACCTTCTTCTGAATGGGTTTGGCTTATATGTTAAACGGGGCGGGTCAAAACGGGGCAAATATCAGAATAAAATTACGACTTGATATTTGCCCCTCACTTACAAATATTTATATTTTCCGACTTGTTACCCGACTTGTTATGAACGGGTACTTGCCTTGACAAGGCGGNATTCAAAATCTGCTTTTGGCTAAACAGTCAAAACTCTATTAACCAAATTTCAGATCAGAATATTATTATTCTTTCGGTTCGATATTATCGGTTTACGAATTGATCACCTCTATTTATAATAACAGTAGACTTGTAGAAAATTAAGAAATCAAACATAAAGCTCAATCGAAACTATAAAATCTCAAAACAATATCAATAAAAAGGGTTTCACATCATCACATGCCCTATCATAAACCTAATTAGGGTAAGAAAATTTGATATACAAAGGAAGGTTTTTGATAGTAATTATGAAAAAAAAAAGAACAAATCTATTTTTATCCTTTTACCATACTCCCAAGGTACTCTTTATCAGCTTCTGCTAATCGGTTCTGAAACATTGTCCATTCCTTTTTGCATCTCTCTCTCACTCCTTGCCATGGAGCTTTCCCATTCTCTGACTTACCTTGACTTCCAAGCGACGGTATCACTTTATGAATTATCCATTGCGAATCCACAACGCCAATCTTCTCATGAGCAGGCTGCAAAAACACACGCAGAGATTTTCATCATCCATCCGAAGAAAACGGCATATATAGTTTATAAGAACTCTAGAGAAATCAGCTTTACATCAACGCATCTTCTAAGAGCAAAGTCGAGACCCCATCCATGAACCAGATCATTCTGCATCAGAGGTAAACAAAGTGAATCAATCACATGGAACAAGTCCATAACTTTACTTCAAATCCCCAAGCATTAGTTTAATGGACTAGGACTAGTTCCCCGTAACGAAGAAAAAGTCTAAGATAAACACAAACCTGAATCATATGCCACACACATCGCCATGCTTCTCGAGAAAATACAGGCGCCATTATTTCAACAAACCTGTGGGAAGGGAAAAAAAACTCAGTACTGATAATGACTAAAACACTCATGAGTGGGGCTAAAGAGAGAAGAAAGAGCGATTTACGCAGCGCATGGAGGTAAATGTGGGTCACTACACCATCCTGGTTTTTCTTGAGTATCTCTGTTCACCAGTAAAAACAACACATTCTTAATTCAGAACCAATAAAAAAGGGGTCAAGTGTGGTTTAGAGAGAGAGAGTGATCTTACTTGTGGACCTCTCGGTCACCTCGCCTCTTTGTCATTTCCCATGTAAGTCCATTGTTGGGCTCTAGGCCTGGTTGAGAAATCTCTAAACCATGCTTCTTAACTAACTGAATGTACCTGAAGTTTCAATATAGTTCCATTACAAAATGTAAAAGATGACATTGTTCTCCTACTCCTGACGAGTAACTTACTTATCCGCATTGAAGTGCTCCACTCCAAGATCTTCATCCCATACAAATATGTACTCGTAAGCTGACACGACATCAGGATGCAAAAATCTCTTTGCGTACCACCTGCCAAATACCATTTGAGAATTTTCATAAAACATACTCGATACGATTTTCCAAATTACTAGATGACTCACCATTTTGTTTGCTTTCTTATACTAATATGAATCGCGCTCTTTGACCACTCAAATTGGTCCCATTCAGTTGTCCGGCCATCGTAATGGAAGAGCAAAATTTGGAAATCTTCAGAAAACTGAAGAAATTACCCCAAAACAAAAAAACAAAAAAATCAGAGTGTATCCAGCAAAGAGAATATACAAATACTGGCTAAAACATGTGGATATTGCAGAACCTTCTTAACAACTGTATTAATATGGTTCCTCTGCTCAAACCCAACTGTAAATGTCACAAGATATTTTGGCTTCTTCTTCAAATCCTGCAAAGGTTTATTGTTTCACTATTAAAACTTCCAATCATCATCAATGTAAGGCATATTTTCCAAATGTATATGTCACAGGTACTTCATTAGGTTCTCCCCATAATCTGCGCAAGTAAAAATCAGTTTTCGCCACAACAATTCCAGGAGGTAGTACTTCTGCACCGCTCGGGTTGGTTGGAACATATATCTGCAATCACACAGACAAAAACGATACACGTCATCCGAAATGAGGCACTATTCTGGTACATATAACTGAAAAGCTAATGTAACACATATATTTTGTTCGTTCTTGACGAAAGAAACTTGGTGCATCCATGAAACTGAATTATTCATCTTCAACCTCACATATTGAAAATGGCCTGCAAATTACAGATCAGGAGGTTATAATAATACCTCGGGAAATTTTCTTGAACCAAAATCTTCAGGCGATTTGTCACCGGATAACAATTTCCCATCTAATAAGGCTACATCAAGAGTTGATACAAGGCCCGAGGGTAAGTTAATCTGCACGAATACGAAACAAAATCAACAGGTGAAAGTGACTTTAAAAGAGAAGATGTACCTATGAAGAACAAACATCATTACCATAAAAGAAACCGAGGGTAATGTGATGCCGATAAAAGCCCCAAACACAATTCCCACGATCGTTGTGATGATAACTTTTGCATTCTCATTTGTTCTTCGAGGAGCACCACTGCAAAGCTAAGTTAATCTTTCAAACTGAAAGCAAAACTCAGAAACTCTTTGTGTTACAATCAAACAGCCAAGAAAATATATATATACCTGCGGTGCATTGTTCCCATTGGTTTTGCAATAATCTCCAAAAATCTATTTCAATCGCTTCGAAAGGGATTAGTTCTTCAAGTCTTGGAGCAAAACTTAGTGTCTAAGCAAATAACCAACACTGTGAAAAGTAAATAAAAACGACAGCTTTAGGAACATTTAGACATAATCTTCCAATTTTCTTGAGCTTCATATTCAATTCTGTCAAAAAAAGTTCTGAAAATCAAGAACTGAAAGAAAAAGAAAAAAAGAAAACAGAAACGATTACTTACAGGATAAGATATCGGAGATCTGAAACAAAATTCAACAACTGATAGATTTAGGGCTCAGAGAAGATTTCTTTCTCTGATCTGCGAGAGCAAGAGAGTGAGAGAGTGAGAGAGAGAGAGTGAAGGAGAGAGAGATGATGAAGGCGAGATTCGGTGGCGAGGCCTATTCTCAAAGGCCCAAACTTTTTTTTTATTAGTTTTATAATCAAAAGGTAATCTCTATTCGTTATTTTATACCAACTCATTTAATACACATTCTTTCGAGCCAACGGGATTTGAAATTTAATTTGTTAATTTTATGTTCGTAAGATTTAATTACTTAATCAAGAAAATATTAGTCAAGTTTAATTAATGTTTTGGAACAACAAAAAAGTACATTTGGAAAGCAAGCTAAAAAAATGAGTTGAATAAAAATGAATGATGATAAATGGAATGTTTGACTAAAAATAATGATGATAAATGGAATAAAAATTAATAGAATAATGGGAGTGATTGAAAAAAAAAAAAAAAAAAAAAAACTAAACAGGGAGTTAGGGTTAAAGTATGTATAAGATAATAATTTTTGTTAGTTAAGATATGAAATTTATGAAACATAATGAGTTGGAGTATGTATTCGCACATCTCTTTTGTACAATACGGCCTGTAATCATGGACTATAATTGAGGTATAAATTCATCGTAATTCTGATCAAATTGTCATACAGTGACAGATCTAAAAATGATTTTTATCCGAAAAATATATAAAACTATTAAATAATAGAATACAAAATAATATATCAAGAGAGGCATCTTGTAAAATCCTTGAATAATTAAGTTAATTTGAGAAAATCATTGCAAGTGTCCGACTCAAAACCTCTCTACCTCCATCCCTAGTCATATATCAATCAAATTTTAATTTACTATAATTACAAGTTCACGATAAACAAGAACTCCGAAGAAGAAAGAATAAATAAATTTAAACTCGTCAACAACAAAAATAAAATAATTCCGAAGATTGAGTTGTTCGTGGGAACATATTACAAATTACAATAAATAAAAAACCCAAACATATTTTCTTTTCCAGAATAGAAAGCTAAAAACAATACATTAAACAGCAGAATCAACTACACAAAAAGAAAGTCAATTTGTTTTCCGGTTGCTGGGACTAAAGTTTACAATCAATAAAAAGGAACCCAATTATGGAGAAACATTAAATTGGGCTTAATCCTAATTTTAATTAGTCCTTTTTCATCTTGAGATTTCACAAGTGGGACTCAGCCCTATTTGCTCCATCTCCCAGCTTTTCTTTGAGGCTACCTTCTCATGCCTTGGTACATATTCCTAGATTTTAAAACCAAAAAAAAAAACATTAAAAACAAATATAGTTAAAATATAGATATATTATATATAAAAAAAAAGGAACCTCAAGTTTCTTGACAAGTTCTTTAGCAGAAGGAGCAGAGACAATGATATGACGAGCAGTTGGTGTAATGAAACCTTCTTCCACTGCTTTGTCTATGAATGATAACAATGAATTGTAGTATCCTTCCACATTCAGTAGTCCCACCTTCAAATTCATTTTATACATTAAAACTCATAAGATAAAACTCTTTAATTCTTAATTAATCCTTATATATATATATAATATAATGTAAATAGAAATGGAGGCAAAATGATTACTGGTTTATCATGGATTCCAAGCTGTGCCCAAGCGATTACTTCAAGAAGCTCTTCAAGTGTCCCATATCCACCTAATATAATTTCCAACATTAATTCCCATCTACTAATCAAAATTTTGTAGAATTTGATTAATGATATAAAAATTATGAATTTTTCGATGGTATGAGATATCGGTAAGAAACCACATTACAATTAGAAACGATAAACAATAATGATAAGAGACAAGGGTAGAATTTAAAGTTTTTTAACATTTTTATTTACATTTTTTAAAAACCGTGGGAGTTCCAAACCTTCGTCCCATAATCTCTCAATATCCGAAGTCAATTTTTAGATATTCCGATTTAAAAAATCATTCTCTGTTCCAATTGGAGATTGAATTCAGAACACAAGAGAACCAACTCTCTTGTACTATCACTAAGCTATCATCCTTTTGATTTAATTTTACAGTTTTACTGGATGATGATTATACAGAAAATGGTACATGTTGCACCACAACGATACAATGTTACCAATTAAAACCATAAATAAATAAGCGAAAAATGTGGATAAGAAAAAGAAAGGAACCAACCAGGTAAAGCGATAAAAGCATCAGAGTGCTTAGCCATTTCAGCTTTCCTTTGGTGCATGTCTGCTACTGCCTTCACTTCTCCCACTGTCTCTCCTGTTATCTTCATTCACATTTACAATATTATTATTATTATTATTATTATTTTTATTATTATTATTATTATTTATTATTATTATTATTATTATTATTATTATTATTATTATTATTATTATTATTATTATTACCACTTACTCACCACTTGTCTTCTGTATATTCCAAAACAAAAAGACAAAACGCTTACACACTCACACCACTTGTTTTATGGTACTCTTCCTCCAAAAATTGTAGTATCATGAAATGTGTATCTAATAAATGCTTCAACGTGGTAATTTACAAACCGAGTTTTATGACTTTATCTATATGCAATCATATTATAGCCCATTATGTTATGAGAAAGGAATGATGTAATGATGATTTAGTCTCTCGAGGTGTTTCTCTTACATCTATCACTTTGACCCCTTTCGTGGAAAGCTAATCATATTTTTAGAGCAACATGATTGGTGACTTATATTTTTATTGTTTTAATTAACTCAAAACTTTAAATTAACTACACATTTAAAAAAAAAACAAACAAAATTTATTAGAGAAAAACAAAAGATAAAGGAAACATAAAAATATCGCTCTCCAATAAATTGGGGCTCTTTTGTCTCAATTGAAACCCTCTCTAATATAAGACAAATATGAAACACGCGTTTAAAGATAACATTTATGAGGTTGATGTTCTTGTTAAATTATCTGCCACCAATTTTGTTCAAACTCTTTTATTTGTTTTATGAAAATGGCAAGAAAAAAACAATAAATAATAAATATTATTCTGGAGTTATATTTCGGACATACCTCTTTTGGCATTAGTGTCTTGGGGATAACCCTGAAGACAGTAACAAGACAAAAAAAGTTGTTTAAAAAAAGTAAACGTCACAAATACTACGGATGCTTACTTAAATTATCCATTTTATTAGTTGTTTCTTTTTTACTTTAATGGCTACAGAATTTTTTTTAAAAAGTTAAAAAAACTAACCCGATGACATGGCGACCTCCATTGTAAACAGCTTGAGAAATCAAACCCATTAAACCTATGCTCCCTCCACCATAGACAAGATCAATATTTCTTGATACCTACAAAAAAACATTTGATTTTAGTAAAATTTTAGTACTCCTCCGTGTCGTTTTACGTTTCTAATGTGGCTTTTCATACATAATTCCTGTTTTGACTTTATTTTAAAATAATAACCTTTGAATTTAAATTATTTATATTTAATTATTGATATATTAAATAAAGATATATTTGTATATTTTAAAAGTTTTTTAATCTACTTAAAATGTCTCAAAATGACATTTTTGTGAAATATAGAGAATATTTATTTAGTAGTCGTTGTCATAGTTAATTAGTAAATACAATTGTCGACAAAAGAGAAAAAAGAACACTACATGTAATAGTGAATAAAGATATTGTGGAAAAAAACTATAAAGGTGGTAAACTCCATAATCACGTTTTCTGGTAAAAGTACTTACGAAAGTACATGATAAAAAAAAGATGGTTAATAAACAAAAAAGTATGAGCTTTCCCATCACAATTCAACGAAAAATACTTTTGAATTCCATCCTTCTTAAGTACAAATTGAAGATAAAAATATTCTTCGAAATAAAAAAACCATCTAAAGAAGATAATGGGCAATTATATATATGATGAATAGTTGACTCCACTAAACTCTAAATGGCTAAAAATGCTTTAGTAACGACAAGTCAGTTGATTAAACCCGTTTCCGAGCAACTTGTAAACCCAACTTTTATTTGGTCAACGAAAACATAAATAAATTATTTGTGATGCAACATTTAACGAAAAAAATACATTTGATACTAAGATACTTACAAGACTAAGAAAAAAAAAAGATTATAATTTCTTTTTTAGTAGCGAAAAAAACTGTACCTCACAGCTCATAATTCATTAGTCTTCTCTGTGCTATCGCTAAAAAAATTGTATAAGTTATCTCTACATTTTTGTTTGTATACTCTTTTCATCAATACTAATTTAATAATACAGAGGTAACTCAAATGATACATAAAAAAAATTGAAATAATATGAAACAAAAATAATTCAAAAACATTTTATAAAGCGAAACAGAATTAAGGAGTATTATGTTATTTATGTGGTTTTGGTTTTCTACCGTTTTAAAATCTACCATTAAGAAAATAGAAAATCTCCAGATTCAAAGTCTTTTTTTTTGGGTTGCTCATAAACTGTTACAAAAAGATAAACAGTTCAATCTCCAGATTCAAAGTCTAATTTTTAATTATATACAACACGAAATTCTAAAAAGAACAAATTTCCAAAGAAATGAAAAGGAAGAGAAGAAAGAAATAAAATTGTTTACCAGTTCGGCTCCGAGTTCGATAGCAGCATCTCTGTAACTGGTTTTATTACCAGCACTACTTCCACAAAACACACATATTCTCTTGAACTTTGGTTCTATCTCCATCTCTCTCACTCTCTCTTCTTTTTTCCCAACACACAAAGTTTTGTTTTTAAAAAAAGATTGAAAGATGAATCTCTTTCTCGTTGTGTTTGGTGTGAATGTTCTTTGCACATATATATAGAATATTGGACGGTGGGGTGTATACCCTATAGCTCAGTAATATCTCAAAAAGAAACTTTTAAATTAAATTAATAAATAAATATTGGCTCCATGACTTTGACATTCTTTTTTTTTTTCCTTTTCTTAAACACGAGTTTGACATTCTTCCATGATAAATACTTAAATAGATTAGAAATGGTTGAGAAATTTTTTTTACATAGAATAGAAATTGTCTTATTCCTTATGTTATATGGAGACAATAAATATACAATTACAATGCACCGACTTGTCTATGATTAAAGGTTCACATTCATTATATCACATGCTATTTAATATTACCGCAAAGTACTTATGTGACCAAGGTGTGGATGAGATATGTTTCGAAGTTGACGACTGGTTCTGCTGATTAAAAAGATTTTAAATTGTGATAGAAGAGAACTCGGTATTAAACAATCAAGTTGCATTGTCGGTTTAGGTCGATGATCGTTTTACTCGAACATGAAATTATCTAATCATTATCGTTTTACCAGTTGAAATGATGTCATGTTTTAGACCAATTAGGAGTGAACTACTCGACGGCTACACTCATCCAAATTAGTCGGTGATAAAAGTCCGGATAACCTTCTAATTATAACCGAACAAACAAAATAAATTATGGTTAAACAAGTAGAACTAATGAAACAAATAAAACGGAACAAAGTTGAATGTCTTTTTATATAGTATTAGATTAGGTCTCGCGTGATACCCGCATAATTATGACCCGTATAATTAAATTTTAAATTAAAACTCTCGTTTAGTTATTTAGAAATTACATTTTGTAATTCGCAATTAAGAAAATTCAAAACTGATTCATGTTACCCATAAATATTCATTCTAAATGAATGAGAGGGTTCCAAAAACAAATTTTCAAATCTTATATAACTTAAAATTGAATCTAATTGATAAAATCAATAATTTAAAAATATATTATCTTTTGAAACATAATTGTTCTAACATGTTAGAAAATTTATGCTTTAATGTAATTATTCTGGTTTAAAGTTTGTTTATACCTCTAATTTTTTTTTATAAAAAAATTAGTAAACACACGATAACAAAATGTTATTTTTCTAATTTTATATATTATGAATCTTATATAAATTTAATAGTTTACATTTTTTTTTATCGTACTTTACTTTCTTTGTTTCCATTTTTTTTGTTATTTTGTATATTTTAAAATAAATAACTAAAAATTGAAAAGTTTATATTATTATATTAATAATGACACATATCACGATCTAAATTAACAATGACACACGATCTAGTGAGTTATAATAATCATACGTGTTGTGTTATGTTATAATTATAAGATAATAGCTAAACAATTTTAAATCCACAAAAAATGAATAAAGTTTTTTTTTTTACTTTTTGGAACGAATGGAGTTGTTTAAATCAATAAAACTAACCGAACAATTTTTTATTTATTTATATAAAATACATCTTTACAAAGTAATAAGAAAATGATTATCGTGTGTCACTATTTCAGAATAAATCAGGTGCTTTCGCCTAAATATTTGACATTCATAAGATGTGCCTCTAACTAAGAAAAAAAAGGACAATATGTGATGGTTGCAGCTGCACATTCTCAACTGCGACAACGGCATATCTCTATCCGTAGTTTAAATATTTTGATGGTTTAGTGTTTGATCCAAACCAATTATATTTAGTCACAGTTCATAGAAAAAATTGGTTGAGGTGATAATAAAATATGAGAAAATCAAACTTTTGGCATTTAGTGAATTTAGAGGTCTTTTTACATAGGAAATCCAATTAATTTGTAGAATCTTTACTTGAATTAGAACAAGTAACTTTATACTAATCATAGTGTGTCTAAGATCGTACTCTCATGTGAGATGGCAAGTGGTTTAAGAATCACTGGATTAGAAAAACAAAAGCAAATGGTATTGACCATATAATTAATTAAATAAACAAATTTCTATAATAAATTGTATTGACCATATATTTAAAACCAACTTAATAATCAATTAAATAGAATTATGAAATATAAAAAGTGGTCTGAGGTGACACTATGTATGAAGATAGCTCATTTTGGGTTTATATATGTGATATGATTTTGATTGCTTCACTTATTCACAACCAAACGTACTAAACACATTAACCTCATTAATTTCGTACTAATCCTATTGATTGTAAAGTTTTATCTACTGCAATCATTTAGTACTTTTATTCCTAGTGCATCACTGACCGAAGTTCTCTTGACTTTTTAATTAATTTTCTTTTCTTTTCAGCCACATTATGTTGCAAACGTGACTTCAGAAATCAACCAGGAGAATAGTATTTGGGTAAGAAATGTATCAGTCCGTTCGAATATTTACTTAAATTCCCTGACGTAATAACCAAACTATTATATATGATGAGATTTGATCCTTGTTTTGATAATCGCGGAAATTGAGCAATAAATAAAAGATACAGAGAATTAATGAGTTCAGATCACGATGTGTAATCCTACGTCTCGGCCTGAAGCTTCCAATAATCCACTATCACCACAGATTACAAGAATGATGGTTCCTTACAATCTCTCTATCACAAGAAAGATCTCTCCTGATTTTCCTCTAGAATACAGAAAACCCTCACACATGCCTAGCTTTATATAGATTAGGGCAATTACAAAGTTAAGACAGTTTAAACCTAAACCAAAGCCCAATAGGAAAAACACATTCCTAAATGACTAACCCAAGTCGCGGGCCTAGTTAATACTCATGATTTTCATCACCAAAGCCCAACAAACTCCACCTTGATGACAATCATTTCCGAGTACAACTTCTTCATCTTTGCATTTATGTGTCGCTCCAGACAGTCCAACACCTTAGTGCTCTTCTAAGTTGAGAAAACTCAGAGCCTTCTCAAACTTATCCACATGAAGTACCTTTGTCAACATATCAGCCGGATTCCTCTCAGTCGGGATCTTCGACAGCTTCACTTCACCGGAAGCAACAATATCCCTGATGAAATGCATCCTCCTGTTGATATGCTTCGTCCTCTCATGATGAACGTTGTTCTTGGCTAAACTCAAAGCACTCTGAGAATCACACCAGATCTCTACCGTGTCTTGTTTGAATCCGAACTCCTCAGTCAAACCCCTTAGCCAAATAGCTTCTTTCACAGCTTCCACCAACGCCATATACTCTGCCTCAGTTGTAGACAGCGCGACGACATGTTGAAGACTCGATTTCCAGCTTATAGCCGTCCCACCAGCAGTGAAAACATAACCTGAAATCGATCTACTTTTTTCCAGATCCGATGCAAAGTCAGAATCACAGAAACCTTCAACCTTAAAATCTTTTGTCTTCCTGAACACAATCTTTCGATCCTGGGCACCTTTCAAGTATCTTAGCACCCACTTCACAGCAGTCCAATGTACCATGTGTGGCTTACTCATGAACCTACTAACCAAGCCAATCGCATACGCGAGATCACACTTAGTCCCTAGCATCGCATACATGATACTCCCAATAGCATTTGAGTATGGAATATCATCCAAAATTGTCTCTGCTTCATCATCTTTCACAGCAGACAACTTGAAGTACGAACCGATAGGTGTAGAAACTGATCTAGCTTCATCCATATTGAATACCTACATAATCTTCTTGATGTAACCAGATTGAGACAAGGTGAGAACTCCACCTTCACGATCCCTCGCTATATCCATCCCAAGAATCCTTCTTGCAGCTCCTAGATCTTTCATCTCAAATCTACTGCTCAATAGATCTTTCACAATTTGTATCTCCTTCATATCCTTTGAAGCAATTAGCATGTCATCAACATACATGAGTAGGTAGATGAAACAATTACCTTTGCTCTCCTTTATGTAAACACAGTGATTGAACTCACTCCTTTTGAATCCATGACTTACCACAAATTGATCAAAACACTTGTTCCATTGCCTTGGAGCTTGCTTAAGTCCATACAATGCCTTTTCCAATAAACAAACATGGTCCTCTTTCCCCTTAACCACAAAACCTTCAGGCTGCTCCATATAGATCTCCTCTTCAAGTAAACCATTAAGAAATGCAGTCTTAACATCAAGCTGCTCCAATTCCAGATCCATATTTGCTGTAACCGATAAAAGAAACATGATAGAAACATGCTTCACAACCGGAGCAAACACTTCTTGATAGCTAATACCCTCTTTCTGAGAATAACCCTTGGCTAGCAATCTAGCTTTATATCTCGGTTCTTCTACCCCTGGGATACCCGGCTTTAACCTGTAAACCCATTTGCAACCAATCACCTTTCTATATTTTGGTCTTTTAACCAACCTCCAAGTCTTGTTCTTATATAGAGAACTCTTCTCTTCAACCATACCTCCATTCCAGAAAGCTTTATCCTTGCTTTCAACAGCTTCCTGATAGTCCCTAGGTTCTTCAGAAGTTATCTCAACAGCAGCAATTAAGGCGAAACTCGCCAAATCATAATCACCGAGATATTCAGGTCGCCTTGTTACTCGTCTAGGCCGATTTCGAGCTAACTGCCAATCTTCTAAAGGTACTTCATATGTTTCCAGATCTCCAACAACTCCACCTGAAGATCCAACTTGGCCATCGTCTTCAGTAACAGAAGTTGTCGCATCTGGTTCTTCTCTGTCTTCGTGTCGATCGACACTCGGGGTAGTGTCGATCGATACAACCTCAGAAGACATACGAGATTTTTCTTTTTCGTGTCTGTGTCGATCGATACTTGGGATGGTATCGATCGATACACTCTCAGAAGTCGGGCTCCTCTGCGCAATTTCTTCCACATAAACTTTATTCCTCAAATCTTTGAATTCTGTATCTTCCACAAAGACCAAATTCCTGCTAATCACACATTTTGATTCATCTAGAAGCCATACCTTGTACCCTTTGACTCCCTCCGGATAGCTTATGAAAATTCCCTTCATAGCTCTTGGTTTTAACTTCCCTTAATCTACATGAACATAGACCAATGACCCAAATCTTCTCATGTGTCCATAACCCGGCTTTCTTCCCAGCCAAAGTTCCTCAGGAATACTGCCATCTAAGGCTGATGATGGGCTTCTATTAATTTGGTACACAGCTGTGCTAATCGCCTCAGCCCAGAATTCTTCACCTAAGCCACTCTCATCCAGTATACAATGCACCTTCTCCATTATTGTTCGGTTCATGCGTTCTGCAACTCCATTTTGTTGTGGAGTATATGCACAAGTCCTGTGCCTCTCAATCCCATGCTGCTTGCGAAACCCGTCGAAGTCTTTGTTCACAAACTCCAACCCATTGTCTGTTCTCAGACACTTCACTTTCTTGTTTATCTGATTCTCAACCAGCTTCTTCCATTCACAAAACTTTGTGAAAGCTTCACTCTTAACAGACAAGAAGAACACCCACACTTTTCTAGTATAGTCATCAATGATAGACAGAAAATACTGCTTACCAGAGATACTTAGAGTAACCGATGGAGATCCCCAAAGATCTGAGTGAACATATCTCAGCGCTTCACCTGAATTGTGTTTCC
>PKMM01021364.1:547432-563417 GCA_002933915.1 Eutrema heterophyllum
TATTTTAATGTTCCAAGTATTTGACAATGAAAAAGGGACAACAAAACCCCAGTTCACCTTTATTATTATTCCTTCCGTTTCACAAAAATGTCATTTTAAAGTTTTATTTTGTTTTTCAAAGAATATTGTTTTATGTTTTCAATGTATAATTTTAAACAAAAATCCAGTTTTACTCTAATTATTTTAGTGTATTAATTAGAGAAAAAAATTGTTTAGTTTATTAATATGAGATAATATTAAAATTTTAATAGGTTAGGTTTCTTAATATATATGAATTGTTTCAAAATAACACTTTTTTGAAACCGAGTAAATATTTATCTAGCATAACATTTGAAACTCCATAAAAAAAAACATTTGAAATTCCAACGTCGTTATACATAACAATGGCAATAAAAGAGTTATAAAGTAACACTGAAATAAATTACACACTTCGAGAATTATTTATTGAAATGATCAGTGACGGTTTGCCTTTTTCTATTTTAAGGCAATTTCAATATAGATGGACATTCCTTAATTGCCAAAGAACCAAAGATATTACGACACATATCTCATATACTAACCATTTTGGCCTCCCCATTTTAGGAAAGTGTGGTCTACCACCTAGTTTCCACCAAATTAATTTTTTTTTTTTTTGGGTATATATAACAAACGTCCAAATTCTTACAATTTTATAGTAGAATTTGTCTAGAATGTAATATGTTTATATATAGTCATTTCAAAAAAAAAAAAGGTTTATATATATATGCATTGAGTAATGACTATCATGTGTGGCAAAATATTTATGTAGTTATTCTGATAGGTTAACCAAAAATTAGAGTCTTCCTATTTTTGTGGCAAGATAGCTACTTCGTCAATGTATTATCAACGAATTTACGTCTTTTATTCCATCATAGTTTTGCGATGGAAATAATTAGCGATGATATTTCCGTGCTATGTTCATTTAGCAATGTAGCGGTAATTTTTTTTTTCTTTGGTAAATTGATATATGACCTTTTTTTAGTGTATGATTAGCTCCAACACTTGACTGAACAATTACAAAAACAACAAACTATTCGTTTTAGATTATTTATTGGACTTAAAAAGTCTTTAGATTTATAGAAACTTAGCATAAATCATGTCGACTTGTTTTTACTCCAAAATAGCTAGGGAAGGAGAAGAAAGGGAAAACTCTGCCTCACAACATACTAAAAACCGACGCAGCATAAATTTTATTTTTAGTACTCTTATTTGTTTATGCTATTATTCTACTTTTATTTTATGTTTATAAATCAAATTATGAGACACTTTAATTCGTTGCTATATATCTCGTTTATCAGTTTGAAGCAATTTGCAGAATAACAATAATTTCAAGAGAAATCATATAATGGCAATGATGTGTCATATTGTTCTTGAATAGTATCGATATTTAAAAATATTTTGATTTATTTTCTATTTAATTAGCTGATATAGAAAGTATGATTTTTTATATGTAACATGTTTTTTGGTACCATGTTATATATTTTGTTATGTGCACGTCTAATTTATTATATGTTATCTTTACAAAAGTAAATTCTAAATCAGAAATCATAAATCTTAACATGTCTTTAATAAAATAGAAGAACAAAAATAACATGTTTGGGACAGAGAATTATTCTTTAAATTGAAATATCTAAAGACTGACTCCGAATAATTGGAAAAATTATGGGCCGAAGGTCCGGACTCCCACGGTTCATCCACAAAAATAAATAAATAACATGTACATAAAAATTCAACCGTGTGGTAGGTAACAGTTAAATGACGAATAAAACCATCCAAAATATACTTATGTCACATCGTTGCTATTTACTGAATTTTTCTCCAAATTTTTGTTATCCCACCTTAATACTATTATCAGATTTCCCATTTTCATTGTTGTTGATTAGCTTAAGAACCTATGTCCAGAACATAGAGAGACGTGCTAGCATTAGAAGAGTTTAATGTTAACAGTTATAATTATTTTGTGAGCTTCGGATTCTAAGGCATCGAAGTGAAGAACATTTTAAAGAATAACATATTACGATTTAATATATGACGGATGTTTACAAATGTGGTACTAGTCCTCGATTTCTCTAAGTTTATGAGTTATGATTATCAATCAAATTCAAACTTGGTCCGGTTTTGGCTTGGTTTTCGTTATGGGATCTGAGCCATTCCACGATAGATTGATTTTTTTTCCAAAAAATATCACAGATATGTACAAAAAACTAAGATGCATGATTGTTAAAAAGGGGATAAGCAAAACCACAAAAATGTGAGAAGGTTATAAAGAGAGGTATCACATGGAGGAAGAAGAAGAGGGGACCCCTATTCTACCTTCTTAGTGTTCGACAGAGTCCTTTGTCTACAATTATAATGAGTTATTAATTAGTGCTTGTGACACTACCTTATATTGGTATTTCAAGTTTCAACATTTAGATGAATTGTTGCTCTCAATGTTTATAACTTTGACTTTTGTTGCTTCATATTTTTGTACAACCTTTGACATCTCAATAAGTTCCCAGAGAAGCAGTTAAGATAAAGGAAAATGATGGGTGTAAGCGAGTAGTACTTAAAGGAAAAAGAGAGATAAAAAAATATTGCATGTGGAAGCGTGTAAAAGAGTGAATCGAGACCTTTTGTTTTTGTTTTTTTTTCTAATATTTTCCGACTAAGACACATTCTCCATACATATAAGTCACTTTTGATTTTTTGGGCACATTTTGCACTGTTAGAGGGTATGAAAACCCATTCAAGCCCTTGGTTAAAATAACGTTGTTGAGTCTTTCTTTTTACTCCGATGATACCGTAAAACTTCCGACAACAAAAATGGACGAATGGTAATCTGCTGAGATCGTATAACTTCGAACAACAAAGTCGGAGATCTGGTAATCATGCGATGCGAGAAACCCAAAAGAATTTTGCAGGGAATTTGCCCTTCTTTGGAGTTTGGGTGTCGAAGTGGAAATCGAGCACCGGCGGGATCATCGCCCTGCGATCTCCCTTCTCCGCTCTGATTTCTTCGCCTCTTCTCCTTTTTCCGATGCTCTGCCGCAGCTTCCGCGGTTCGATTACCAGCCGCAGCTGTATAAAGGTCCTTCCGCCGTTCAATCATCCTCTTCTTCTTGATTTTCTTCTTTTATTTTGCTGCTGGAGAAAATGATCAATGGAAAGAGGAAGCAATGACCCAGAAGTTTTGCGGTTATGGCCGAGAAGAGATTCACGGTGGATCCTTTTTTGGTTGAGGCTCTTCAGAACCCTCGACATCGTCTCACGAGTAAGCATAAATTTTAGTTTGCAAATTTGCATATATCATAACCCTCGAATTTTCTCATCTTTCTTCTACAAGAGAATAAGTAATAATGATATGAATTAAGGGCGAATTCCCCTTCTTTGTTGCCACTTTCTTGTTCAATTTAGCTTATTTCGTTTCTTGTTCAATTTAGCTTATTGTGTTTCTCTCCACATTTTGATGTTTTGGTTTTCTCACAGTTGTGCTTAATTTTGGAAGATGCAATGCATATATTCCTGGCAACAAAGAAGAAGAAGGTAGCAAAGGATGGACCATTGGAAGAAAGCTCTGGACTTTTGGTAGATAATGATGTTTTAGATAAGGAAAGCGACACAAAGAAAGCAAGTGAGCCACAGAGAACTAGAAAGAAAGGTACATACATTTAGAAAACAAAGCGTGGATGGTCATGTTTCGTTAGTCTTGTTTGGATAAGATACGGTGGATAAGATTTTGTGGATAAGATACGGTGGACAGTTTACGATGGACAACGTTTGCTTGATTTTTGAACATTTGTTTGCTTCTACATGGACACGTTTGCTTCTACGTTTGCTTAATACAACATAACTCATTACCTAAGATGTCGTTTTCACTTTTTTTTTCCAGATGTTGCCCAGTTTCTCATTACCTTCTAGCAGCTTGCCCACGCTAGCAGCTCGCCCACGCTAGCACCTGGTCCACGCTAGCAGCTCGTCCACGTTAGCTCGTCTACGCTAGCAGCTCGTCCACGCTAGCAGCTCGTCCACGCTAGCTCATCCACGCTAGCAGCTCGTCGACGCTAGCTCGTCCACGTTAGATTGTCCATGCTAGCTCGTCCACAATATTAGTAAATTATCAGTTCTCCATGATACATTGTCAATAACAGTTATCTCTTTCCTTAGCATGTAATCTAAATTTTTTGCTCAATTCCTCAAGGTTGCATTAGGTACAAAGAAGAAAGTGGGAAGCAAAAGAATTGAAACCAAGGAGGAAGCCTCAAGGATGAATATATGGAGAATCTAAAGACGTTGCCATCATAAACAAACCTTATGTTTGTGATTTTGCTTCAAGGGAGAAAAGACATGCGACTGTCCCAAAGAGACCAAACTTCCATAGGAAATGAGCAAAATTCACACGAGAACTGTACAAAAAGAGAGGCATCACAAGTCTAAGATCGTTTAAAAAAAAAAAATATTTGGTTTAATTCACACAAGAGCTTGTAATTGTGGTTGATCTTTGAAAAAGTAACAAAAGTGAGTTTGTTTTGGCATGTATAAAACACTTGCTCATTTTTTCCAGATTGATCAATTCAAAAATAGTTTATCGACAAATTGTTCACCACACTCTACCATCCATTGGATCGCTTTCACGCCCTCATTTCCACGATCTCTTATCCACGCTCTCATTTTCACTATTTCTTATCCACGCTATCATATCCCCTTCTCCTTCGACAAATTGTTCACCACACTACCATCCATTGGATCACTTTCACGCTCTCATGTCGCCGCTCTCATATCCACAATCTCTTATCCAAGATCTCTTATCCACGATTTCTTATTCGCGTTGTACAATTATGTTCACAGTCATTTGTATGCCTATTTCCCATTTAGAGTCATTTACAGTATGCCCACCTAACAATGTTCACCATACGTTGTCCACGATTTGTTGAATATAAAGAAATATGATTCTTACTAAATGCAATAACCAATAAAGTTTCATGAACAATTTAGTGTGGACAATCTAGTGGAGAATAATTTTGTGGATTCGATGAATTGAAATTAATTTACAAAGACCAAAACATCATCTTTGCTTATTTCCATATCTAACGACATACTAAATGCAATAGCCATTTCTCTGTTTCTTGCACATAATTTTTGTGGCCACTTTAGTGTGGATAATCTAGTGTGGAGAATCTAGAGTGGACAAATTATTGTGGATACGATGAACTAAAATTACAATTAGACAAAAAACCATACAAATATGAGCAAAATCACACAGAACGATGCACAATCGAGAATAAAACTGAAAATTCAAGCAAGCACATGCTAGATACCCTGTGTTATATAAGACGGAGTTAAAACCAGAATCTAAATCTCATTTCTTTTGAAAGCAAGAAAAAGCAAAGGAATCGTAATACCAGTTCCTAGACAGTATTTGCATCTCTCGTGCTCTTGCTGCTTTACGTTGTTGACTTCGACTACCAACTCTAAAATTAGATGTTCTTGAAGCTAGTTCAACATTGAAGCCCAGGTTCTAAAAAGCGGCCGCCTAGTCGCAAGTCGGAGACTCACCGTCCCAATTAGTGCATGTGCGGGTAATTCGGCGGTCAACCGCTTTTTTAACAAAAGTCAACGCCTAATATATTAATCGGTGTCGAGATTACAAAAAATCGGTAGAATTGTTTTGGGCTTGAACAAAAAAAAAACATTGTGGCCCATTATGTTTACTCTCTCTCCTTATGAACAAAAAACACTGTGAACAAAAAAAAATCAATTTCGGCCCAAAACGTAGCCCAATTAAATTACATTACTCTCTCCTTATGTATATCTACGACTACGCCTAAATTGATTTTGTTCGAACCCTAATCGAGACGAAACCACCAATATGCGATTTTGTGAACCTGGGAACTAATCTCCGACGACAAATTCTGGCTGAAATCGAGACGAAACCACCAACATCTTGCAGATTGTACACAAATCGATAACAAATTAAGCACGTAAGTTCTAATTTGAGTGTGGCTTCTTCGTTTTCTTTCTTTCCTTTTAGGATCAAGCAAAAATTGAAGCTTACGGTTAAAAAAAAAACTGAATCGAAATGAATCTATGTTGCACATTGTTGTTTCTGCTCTACTGTTGTCTTGCATGGTTGAGGTTCTTTGTGTGTGTGTGTGTGTAATTAGAGTTTTCAGTTTTCAAACTGAAAACTCTGAAACTAGATTCTCTGGTTGAGCTTTTTAAGTGTTTGCTTGTGAAATAAAAGAGCATATATGCTCTGTAATGAATCCATTTTCAGATGGATAATCCACCTTCTGCTTTGAAGAGGAACTCGCGTGATGTTAGATGGGAATATGGAGTGTTGTGTGATCCAATGAATCCAGACAAAGTGAAATGCCTACTATGTGGAAAGGAATTTTCTGGTGGTGTGTATAGAATGAAGCTACACATTGCTAACAAAAAAGGAGTGGTCTCTTCTTGTCCTGCCTCGACTAAAGAGGATCAAGATAAGTGTATGAAAGCAATTAATGAAACAAAAGACAAGAAGACTTTGAAAAGAAAACATGAAGAAGCTTTGAGGTCAGAAGTGAATATTGAGAAGCATATCAATGTTGAAGCTAGACGAAGAGGTTGGAGCTATTAAAACTCCTCACTTCCAAGGTCCTATGGATAGGTTTGCGGGCAACATTAATCCGGAGGCTTGTTTGACTACAAAGAAACGGTAGCAGAGTATTCATGATGTCATATCTAAGGAGAAAACACATGTTGTACGCCAATATTGTGCTAGGTGGGTCTATCATGCAAGCATCCCATTTAATGCAATTGACAACGAACCTTTTAGGTTGTTTTGTGAAGCATTGGGACAGTTCGGGCCTGGTTGGATACCACCAAGTCAATATCACATGCGTGAACCTTTGTTGAATGAAGAAGTTCAAAGGACACAGGAAAAGATGAAGATTGTAGAAGAAGAATGGAAAAGAAAAGGTTGCTCTGTGATGAAAGATGCATGGATTGACATGAAAAGGATAAGCATTATGAATTTGTGTGTCAATTCAAGAGGAGGTACATGCTTTCTTTCTTCGAAGGATACTTTTAAAGATTCTCATACTGGTGAGTTCATCTTCAACTTCATTGACCATTGCATTGAAGACATAGGTGCTGAAAAAATAGTGCAAGTGGTGACTGATAATGCAACCAACAATGTATCAGCTGCTAGGATGCTTAAAGAGAAGAGACCGACTATCTTTTGGAGTGGATGTACGGCTCACACACTAGACTTAATGCTTGAGGGAATTTCGAAGTTGCCAAATTTTGCCAAAGTCATTAGTCAAGCAAAAACGGCCACCATCTTCATATATGCTCATCATAAAACTTTGTCAATGATGAGAGCATATACAAAGAAGAGAGATATCGCCAGGCCTGGAGCAACAAGGTTTGCGACTTGTTTCTTGACTCTCCACAGCTTGTATGAGAAGAAGGCTCAACTAAAGGCCATGTTTACAAGTGATGAGTGGCATGAATGCACACATTCAAAATCTGTGAAGGGAAAGAATGTGTTTGATACTGTTATGAGTTTCGGATTTTGGAATTCTGTGATGATGGTTTTGAAAATCTTCAGCCCTTTGGTGAAGGTTCTAAGGCTAGCCGATGGAGAGAAGATACCTTCTATGGGGTTTATTTATGGTGAGATTTTAGAAGCTAAGAAGTGTATCACGGAAGCTTGTGATCATTTGGAAAAGAATTACCAACTTGTTTTTCAGATTATTGATGAGAAGATGAAAGGTAGGTTGGATTCTCCATTACATGTGGCTGCATACTTCCTAAACCCGTTTTACTTCTACAAAGACTCGACTATCCAGTTTGACATGGACATCGTAGAAGGATTCATCAGATGTGTGGAGACTTTTTATCATGGTAACTTTGAGAATCAATATAAAGTCATGAATCATGAAGTTAGTCTATACAAGAACAAAACCGGCTTGTTTGGCAGAAGCTTAGCACTAAAAGGCTGTGAAACAAGAGATGATAAGTTTGATCCAGTTCTCTCTCCTCACTATAATTGTCTTAGTTTCTCTTGCTAGCCTTCTCATTTAATGTTAACTCCACTTGTTTATTCGTAGGGCATTGGTGGTCAACCTATGGATGTGGCGCACCTACTTTGCAAAAGTTAGCAACACGAATACTTGCATTGACCTCTAGTTCATCTGGTTGTGAAAGAAACTGGAGTTGCTTTGAATCAGTTAGTTCTTCAACTTCTTTTGTTTGTTTTATTTCTGATTTTGTGAAAGAAATAGGAGTTGCTTTGAATCGCTTAGTGTAAATTGTTAATTGTTTTACTCTTGTGTTGCAGATCCGGATTTTGGAATTCTGTGATGATGGTTTTGAAAATCTTCAGCCCTTTGGTGAAGGTTCTAAGGCTGGCCGATGGAGAGAAGATACCTTCTATGGGGTTTATTTATGGTGAGATTTTAGAAGCTAAGAAGTGTATCACGGAAGCTTGTGATCATTTGGAAAAGAATTACCAACTTGTTTTTCAGATTATTGATGAGAAGATGAAAGGTAGGTTGGATTCTCCATTACATGTGGCTGCATACTTCCTAAACCCGTTTTACTTCTACAAAGACTCGACTATCCAGTTTGACATGGACATCGTAGAAGGATTCATCAGATGTGTGGAGACTTTTTATCATGGTAACTTTGAGAATCAAGATAAAGTCATGAATCATGAAGTTAGTCTATACAAGAACAAAACCGGCTTGTTTGGCAGAAGCTTAGCACTAAAAGGCTGTGAAACAAGAGATGATAAGTTTGATCCAATTCTCTCTCCTCACTATAATTGTCTTAGTTTCTCTTGCTAGCCTTCTCATTTAATGTTAACTCCACTTGTTTATTCGTAGGGCATTGGTGGTCAACCTATGGATGTGGCGCACCTACTTTGCAAAAGTTAGCAACCCGAATACTTGCATTGACCTCTAGTTCATCTGGTTGTGAAAGAAATTGGAGTTGCTTTGAATCAGTTAGTTCTTCAACTTCTTTTGTTTGTTTTATTTCTGATTTTGTGAAAGAAATAGGAGTTGCTTTGAATCGCTTAGTGTAAATTGTTAATTGTTTTACTCTTGTGTTGCAGATCCACACTAAGAAAAGGAATAGACTAGATGTTAATCGTTTAAACAGTCTAGTCTATGTCCAATTTAATGCTAAGTTGTTCAACAAGCAAAAAAAAATCAGAGAGCAAAATGGTGATGCAATATTCGAAGATAATAACGAAGATACCGTTGAAGAATGGATCGCTGGACCACGTTTGGACGACCAAGAATCTGATATTAATTTCTTCCTCACCACACAAGCTCCACGATTAAGAGACCTCTATGATGATGATTTTGATTCTGAACCAGAAGAAGCTATTGACATGAAGTTCAAACCTGATTTATACAAAGAAGTTCCTCTGTTTCGGGACTCACAAACTTCTTAATCATGTTAGTTTCTTGTTGGTCATGGCTGTTCTTTGATGTTTATGTTCTAATATTTTCATAATCTGTCTTTTCCTTTGTATGGTGTCTTTGATGTCTCTTAATAGCCCAAGAGATGTCATGGCTGTTCTTGGTAGTTTACATGATATGCTCTATTTTTTTTGCTGCTGCATTTACATGACTGACTAAAGTGGTTTTCATGTCTCTGTGCTCTGCTTTTTTTGTTGCTGCATTTACGGGAATGACTTTAGTGGTTTTGGTAGTTTAAAAGAAACATATGGATTAAGAGATAAACATATGAATTGTAGTGAATTGGTTAGTGAATTGATTGTAGTAGACTAGTAGTTATGTCGAGTTATGTGATTACCTTTTGGACTGAATTGATTAGTAGTCATTGTAACTACACATGATAAACTACAATTCACTTGTTTTGGTAGTTTTAAAGAGATCACACGGTTTTGTAGTTGTCTCCAACATGTTTTGGATTTGTGTTTTCTTGAAAACTGATTTGATCATATGTTTTTTTTTTTTCCAGGTTTCTTTTGTATTTTGACAAGCTCAAACACATTAAGAAGTCCAACACACATGATAACTTGATCATTGAAGAAGAAAAGGATGAAGATTTTGCTCTCTTTGAATTTTTTTTTGTTTCTCATGATCAAGACAATATATCTTTTGTAATCATGTGATTGGACTTTTATTTTGTTTTTTTGGATTTAGATGTAAGTTTGAACTTGATTTATTTTTGTTTTCCTACTTTAAAAATCAAATTCTTGAAAAATCTATTCATAAGTTCTAAAGTATGATCAAGTTATGTATGATTCCACACTCTAAAACATGACTAAAAGAGTAAATATAACTTAGTTATCTATATAAATATTTAAAATAAATAAAAAAATGTTTCAAAATAAATCACGGATTAATCGGTGATTAATCACCGCTTTTCGGTCTAGGCGCTAGTCAGTGCTCGACCGCTCGCTTACCGCCTAGCGCAATTTAAAACCTTGATTGAAGCTAGTTCTTGAAGAAACTTTGTTGATTCGCCATCAACAAGCTCTGCAAACTCACACCATTTTTTCTCTTGTACATAATGCAAATAGCATAGTCCAAGCTTCCTATCGACATAACCATTTCAGAGTTAAAACAGATAACTAATTACTCTTGTTATAAAGAAAGCAGATAGAGGCAAACCTGCAAGCACAATATGTTAACACCAGCAACACCTGCAGCGTCGATTATTGGCTTAAACTTGTGGAACATACCTCTTTTTTGGTCCGAGAAAGGAGGAGTAGTTGAAAGAGCGATGGAGTTTTGAATGAGACCAACTCTGACTACTCGAGGCTTTCTCATTTGCTCTTTATCAGCGGAAAGCTAGCAGCCTATGGGGAGTAATTTGGCCAAAGATCAAATTAAAACATCTTCTCAAACTAATTTCAATCAACGGTTCGATCCACTAGTATAACTATAGGGTAAAATGAGTATTAACTTGAAGATCAAATTCATGTTTTGAAGAGAGGGCTTTTGCAGAATTTGGCAAAACAATTTGTTCGGTCTACCACATTTACTTCCAATGAGCAATTGGCTTACGTCCTGCCAATCAAACAATCAACGATCTGGATGAAGACCTTAGCATTTTACGAGATAAAAAACAAATTGAAACGAGATAAAGTGTTTGAGAGCAGGGAAAAACACACCCCCAGGAGGAAGACGACCTACATGACAAAATTCATCGGAGCTTCTTCTTCTCCGTCTTTTCTGTCGGGATAAAGAAGCATTGATTCATCAAAATCAAGGCTGTCTACATGAAGAAGAAAAATCAAGGACAAAACCGAGGTCGAAGCAGCATGTTTGACCGAAATTAAAGACAGGAATACGGCGTAGGTTATCGGCGTTCACCGCTTTTTCTTCTATCGAGCTTAATCACCGATGAAACTCTTTAATCGCCGGTCTAGGTTTTAACGGAGGAAGTAAAAGGGTCGTTTTTACACATGAGTTACATAAGGGCAAAATTGTCAATTCATTGGAAGAAGTGACTGAAGAGTTGAAAGTGCATTTTCCTGTAATTAAGAAGTGGAAATGTGACTCTTGTTGTAAATATTTCTATTTTCCACGTAAATCTGATNGACCATGATTTCCCAGGTGGAGAGAGATATCGACGAGGTTTGTTCTTCTCCGCCGACCATGAGTTATCGACGAGGTTTGTTACCACTTAATCCGCAATTAAACAAGACATATCATCTAATACTCTCAAAAGAAAACCCCAATTGCAGAGAGTCAGAGATTATACAAAGAAATCTTCAATTATTTTTTCCCAAAAAAAGAAAGAAGAAGAAAAAGATGAAATCAAAAACCTTGTCGTTGACTAATCTGGTCTCAGAAGGAACAATCCATGGATGCAAGCGTCCTTTGACAGCAAACAAACAAAAAAAAAGCAAAAACCCAGAAATCGGATTTCATCAATCTCCACGAGATCTAAAGCAAAAGGAAGATCGGAGAATAGAAGTTCTCTCTCTCTCACTCTCTCTCTCTCTCTCTCTCATATCTTAACCGGTCTCAAAACCATATCTTAGAGATGATTTAATTAGTTTGTTTGTCTGTGTATGTTCCGAACTCTGTTTTCGTCTGTGTATGTTCCGAACTCTGTTTTCGTCTTGTATGAAAGATTTATTGTTATTTGTATGGATTTGATGGTGTCCACAAGCAGTGCACAAGAAGGGTTTTGCTTGATTCAACAATTCCGATCATGATCAGCTCAAGGTTACTTTAATGTCGAAAGTTGGAGAAAAAATTCTATGAATGTAAAATATAATGGTTCTATGAATGAAAATCATCATGGTTCTAGTGTTCTATAAATGTAAAACAAAAATCGGATTTTCTAATTGACTCGACCCGGTTGGTTTTCTGGTTTTTTTGCCGGGTTTTAGTGGATCTTTTTGGGTCAATGATTATTTGTTTTTTTCATGAAACCTAAACCAGACTAACTATCGGTTCGCGGTTCAACCAGTCGGTTTGCTTTTTAGATCATTTGTAATAAGGAAGGCACGTTAGCCACAATTTGTCTACATTTGTTACTCTGATCTACCATATGAAGTAGACTAACTTAATTACAATCTTCTTCTCAATGGCAACAATATGATGCTTAAGACAAAAGAATCACATTTCCAGATGCATTGGAAATGTCTCATTCTAGCAAAGACAACATGTTTGATTTTTCTTTTATTCATCTTAAACCATTTTATGACGACTATGATTCAAGTCCATGAAAATATTTTTCTTAGCTCATTTTGCATGCGGGTGCGAGGCGATAAACTCAACAGCAAGATCGATCGATTGTATCTTATCTGCTTCGTAATCGGGTATCTCGAATCCAAACTCCTCTTCAAGTGCCATAACAACTTCCACTTTGTCCAAATCCAACCCTGGATCATTTTGGAAATGTGCTTTTGGTGTCACCTGCAACAACACGAATCGCACACTAACTTATCGGAATCAAAAAATTATCTATCTATGCTTCAGATACATGTAAAAAAAATGATTAGATTAGCTAAAGTCATTGAGCATGCCATAACTTCCAATTCAAGTAGCTGATTCAAAGAGTAAACAGAAAACTAAATTAAGATCAGTATACAAAGAAAATGCTAATCAATAATCAAAGACAAGCAAAAGTAGTATGTTCTCTAATGATGTCTGGTTCATTTTGAAAAGAAGGAAGTGGTAGAAATAGAAAATTAAAAAGAGGATCTTTTGGATTTTACCTTAAAGGCTCTACTTTCTGGAAATTCTTGACGACAGAGACAACACGATCTGTGACTTGGGATTTATCGAGGAAAGATCCTCTGATTTCCTCAGTGAAACGACGAAGAAGAATGTAGAAAGGGGCTACGCATTGATGAGAAGTGACGTTGGATCTTTGAAGAGTAGGTGTGACATTTTTTCTGAGGTATTTAAGCATAGCATTTCTCGACGTCATTGCTGCAGAAAAAACCCTAGAACCTTTCTCTCTCTTCTCTCTCGCTTTATTTTTTTTAACGGAGAAGATACGACATTTCGTTACCTGAACTGCTGAAATGATATCGTTCGTATTTTGTAAAGCATTGGGCTCTTATGTGCGTATAATTTGAATTCTGAGCCCGTTTACGAAATGGCAGGCCATCACAAAGTTGAAAAACTTTTTTTCATTGGAAACGAAATCTTAATAAATATATATATATTCACAACTGATGTGATTTATTCAAATATTTTTAGAGACATCATGGTCATCGTCAAAATATCCTAAGATAGACCATGGTGATGATTGAGATGGATTGAATCTTTAAAGAGAAATCTGAATGCAAGATCAAATGACTTGGTTCAAATTAATGGAAATTAAAAGATCAAAATTAAAATCACAAATAATTTATGTAAAAACAAAATGGCACAAATAATTATTTTCGCAAACCAAAAGACCCAGTAATAATGATCCAAATGATTCCTTACTCATTCTAGAAGCCTTAAACATACCTCACTCGCAATCGATCTGGAATCATCACCGAGAATTTCGTTCCATCTTCTAGGTTTCTTAAAATTACTGTTTTAATTGGGATGTCACAATTGATTTCGATTGGATTAATAAAATCGTTGGTTGATTCACAAAACAGTTATTATTGCCCTTTGCCATATCCAGAGGGGATCTCAGGTTTAAATCCAAAATTGAAAATGGCAGAGAGAAACAATCCTCCTTCAATTCAAAGCTCCTTACTTTCGCCTTCCCCATCTCCTAATCGGTTTCAAAATCGAATTTGAAGAAGAGAAGAAGCTTCAATGGCGGGGATAGATTTGTTTCACTTTCGATTCCTACGAGGATAGAAGAAGAAGAAGAAGCTTGCTATTAGAGCAATCTTCTTTCTTCAGAGGAAAATCGAAGACTGGAGCCCCCTTTTACTTCTGATTCGACGAAGTAACCCTAGACCACGACTCGCGACGAAGAAGACTTTAATGGGATGTTCAGTTTTTTTTTTTTTTTTAAATCTTTGCTTCTCCACTTAAGATTTTTTTGTGTTAGATATTAATAAATTACTCTGGTTTACTGGTATTTTTGTCACTCCCAAATCAATCACCCCAGGTTTGAATCGTTGGGTGTACAAATTTTTTTTTTTTTTCAAAACGACTGTTGTATTGAATATCGTTCCAACGGGGATTCCACCGTGGCAGCTAAGTCATCTCCGTTAACAGTTTAACGGGATTGATTGACAGAGTCCGGGTCAATGCATGATTTGGCCAAAAAAAAGGAAGTTCGTGTATGGGTATTCAAATATTTAGAAGTTCGGGTATGTTTGAGCACAAATCAATAGTTCGGGTACTAATCGGTACCAGTGGTCTTGGTTGAGGCACTAATTAGCCTTTCTCCTCATATAATATATAATATATACAAAACACAAATCTCACCATATATAGATATAATTTCTTAACACGTTATCAGCACGATCGTTCCCCCGATCCGTTCATATACCGAAAAATGTGAGGTTTAATTTATGTTCAATCTATTTCCGTTTATATATTGTTTCGGGATAATAGGCGATGCCTTTCCCGAACCGATCGTTATGAAATGATATGTTTTCACGATCATGATCATATGATAGACTATGTCTCCTCAGATCATATGACAGGCTCTTCTTCCATGAAATGAAAATTTCAAAGACATTTATGAGAAAGTTTCAGAAAAACTGTATGAAAAAATATATATATATATATCCAGGCTTCGTCCTGTAATCGCGTCTACCATCTCCACAGAATTGAGGTGAATCGAAGGAAAATATGAACAAGATTGATGATATGTTTTGTTTCCTTGTGTAACCTTACAAGTTTCGGAAGCCTTAACATTTGACTTTGTGGATGTTTTTGACATTTGAATCCCCTCCTAATATTTTATCGGCATTATGCTCATGTTGGTAATTAAAAAGAAAAGAATAATAATCGAAGCAGACGTGAGACCAATATTATTTCTCATTTGTCAACTTTCAGAACGTTTCAATTTGTCATATATGTTGAAGTGGTTTATATTTTAAACTAGTAGCCCGCATCATGTCTTCTAAATTTTATAACAAAAGCAATCTTAGTGTAAGATCCAAAATTGACATTATAATCAATTGTCTAATTGTTTTAACTGAATATAGCGCTATAAAACAATAAAACCGAATGATTATGTATATCAGTGTTGATTATGTATAAATAACACCACTCTTTTAACTCATTTGTAATTTTAGATTATAGTAACAAAAATTAATCCTTCATAAATATATAATAAGTAACAAAAATGAATCCTTCATAAATATATAATAATTTTTAACTTTTGTTTTAATAAATATTTTGAAAAATATAGCAGAATTTCGAATAAATTTTTTTATTTGAATATATATGGATTGATTATTATTTTAAAATATATAATATTAAATATAATTTAAAAAACTACATAGTAAATAACTTCTTTAATAGGAAATAAATATTTTTCATAGTCTCATCAATAATTTTAAAAGACAATTATATCATTTTTTATTTTAATT
>PKMM01021364.1:573978-607803 GCA_002933915.1 Eutrema heterophyllum
GCGTAATAACTTCGTATAGCATAAATTATACGAAGTTATACCATCGAATTTACGACGGCAACAAACGCTATATATACGATCCCAGATTTTTCTTCCTCGCTCATAATCTCACAATCTCCCTCTCTCTCTACAAGCCCTCTCTCTCTCCCTAAGGTATTTTTTTTTATTAGATATAGAATTGTAATTATTATAGATAGGATTGGAATTAGATAAGATTGGAATTAGATAGGATTAGAATTAGATAGTTGTGGGAATTATTAGATTATATTTTTAATATTCGTTAATTAATTTTATATAATTTTGTAGATATATATGACGCCACATAGAACTCACTATCGCCAGTTTATGGGCGGTGATTCGGGACCGTCGGAGGTCCCGTCATCTTCTGCCACACCGTCCGTGGTTCCGGATTATGGGTCCGCACCAGCGGCGCCGCCGCCACCTCCACCTGCACCATAGCACCAGCACCTCGACCTCCGTTGTTTTATGCGGAATTGACGATTGGGGATATTTTGCAGTCTCCGGGTCATGATGGTTTACCCCGGTTAGATCCGCGATGGCCGCCTAACATTTTTTGGTACGTAATATTATGTTTTTTGTCTTCTTTTTTTGGTAATTATATTAATTTTTTTACTGATAATTGTAGTTTTATTTCTCAGGTTTAAGGAAGATAACAAAGTCGGCCGGAGTGTGTCCGACACCATTACAATATACAATGGTAATATAAGAAATCTAAACCCTAAACCCTAAATTACAATATACAAATCCGTTGTGTATTAACGAAATATATTTGTGCATCCAAGACTTCTCAAACTAAACAAAAAATTCAATAAAGACGATTGAATCTAATTTATGGAAAATTTTCTTATCTTACATAATAATATATAGCGGTCGTTCTTATAAGTTTATTCAAAACATGGATGAAATATATAATGTAATTGATTTTTGTGATAACTCAAATATTTTTATACAATTAGTAGAGAACTTATGTAAAACAAGCTAAATGATGAAAAACCAAACCTATACAACATATTTCAACGCTAAACCATAAACCTTAAACCCTAAAATTTAGGGTTTCGGGTTTACGACGACATTACTACGAATTGGTATTAAATCGTCGTAAACCCTTAACCAGAAAATTTTAATTCCCGGTTAAGGGTTTACGACGACATTACGACGATTTAAGACCAATTCGTCGTAAACTCCAAACCCTAAATTTTAATTCCCGGTTAAGGGTTGACGACGACATTACGACGAATTGGTCTTAAATCGTCGTAATGTCGTCGTAAACCCTTAACCGGGAATTAAAATTTTCTAGTTAAGGGTTTACGATGACATTACGACGATTTAAGACCAATTCGTCGTAATACTGATAATCCGGAGATAATCAGAGATGAGATCGAAAGGACTCCCGAAGGTCTAATATTACCAAAACCATAAAATTCCAGGGTTTGGGTAATATTCGACCTCTGAGAATCCTTACGATCCCATCTCCGATTATTTTCGGTCATTTTCCGATTATCCCATAAACCTATTTTTATTATACAAATTAAGCAATTACAAAAAGTAAATCAATCAGATTAATCATCATCTTCGTCGGGTTCATCATCTTCATTGGGTTCATCATCTTCAGGTTCATCATCATCGTCACTCTCTTCAAACTCATCGGAATCACCTTCTTCTTCTGTGTCGTCAGGTAGATATTCAAGTTACCTGTTTCGGGAATCAATTAGAAGAACGTTGTCTGTAATCTCTGGTTCTGTAATGTGACGGCAAGAATCTTGTTGCATTGGAAGATCGTCAACACCAACAATTTTACCCCTTGAAGCTATTTTAATAACCGATAAGCATGTGGGCCCAGTGGTTCGAACTCGCGGATATGGAACGAACGTTACTTGCTCTGCTTGTGATGCTAGGATAAATGGTTCAAACTTGTTGTATCATCGTGATTTGTTGACGTCGACCACACAAAATTTGTTAATTCGCACCTCTCGACCGACTGATGGATCGAACCAATCACATTTGAAGAGAACGCATTTCAT
This sequence comes from Eutrema heterophyllum, assembly GCA_002933915.1. Taxonomy (NCBI): domain Eukaryota; kingdom Viridiplantae; phylum Streptophyta; class Magnoliopsida; order Brassicales; family Brassicaceae; genus Eutrema; species Eutrema heterophyllum. The sequence continues at coordinate 576,021 of PKMM01021364.1, forward strand.
ACTAACCAAGCCGGGGTACTCCACTTCGATTATTTCCTGCAACACCCCATAAAAATTTATCCCCTAACACATACTCCGTAGTTGGTTGTTGCCCGACGAACGCCGTACTTGTATGTATGAAACACATAAACACTGGTGAAATACATGGGTGCAGTCGTTATCTTCCCGAGGGGGCTTTGGAGTAACTCATGAAACCATATTGGATATGTGGGGTCGCCATGATCCACCTATAAAAGGCATATCGATAAGTGCATTTTAGATTGAGTATCGATCTAATTAAATGAAATATTTATAACTATATATATTACTTACTTGTGTCTTCAACCACTTAGCAAAGTGACGATCCTTACGATTTTTTATTTCATCATTTGAAACGTATTCAATGCATTCACGCACTTGAATAACAAATAAGCTACAAAATACATTATAATTAATATATAATGAAGTATATATAATTGATTATTAATTAGTGGATAATTAAATAGTTATGTTACGTACCTCTTGTAAGGACTCACTTCCTCGCAGTTTAAGAGGATGTACGTATGTGCGATGTGCGATGTGCCTATCATTCTCGTTAGACCACCAAACTTCCTTCAATTTTCCACTAAGACAACCGATTGGTGAGAAGATGTCTGAGACACCCTCTACTGCATAAGTTCTTCCCACACCACCATCATCATATCGTCGGGGGGCCCATTTGCGTGTGCGGACTTTTGTAGCGAAATAGTATGAAGTGAAGTGTGAAGTTTCTTCTGTCAAACTTCCCGCAACAATTGATCCTTCAACCCTTGCTAGATTTTTTGTCTTTCCCTTTAAATGTTTCATGAAGTGCTCGAATGGGTACATCCNTATAATATATCAAAAAAATTATATGTGATGATACGATGTATCTTACCTCCAATTGCTTCATGAACATTTCCTGAAAGGAGTTCGGCAAATGCGAAAGGAAGTAATCGTTGCATAAACACGTGGCAGTCATGGCTCTTCATCCCTGAAAACTTTTGTCCTTTCTCAACAGATTTAGCAAGATTGGATACGTACCCATCAGGAAACTTCACGTCAGATGAAACCCAATTGAACAACGATGCCTTTTCTTCTACACCCAACCGAAATATAGGAACTGATGATTTTCCATTGCTCATTATGTGCAACTCATTTATGTTGCAAATATCGGGCAAGTCCAACCTTGACTTTCCCCTGTCTTTGGTTCTTCCTTTCATGTTTAACATTGTATGCATGATGTTATCAAAAAAGTTTTTCTCAATGTGCATGACATCAAGATTGTGTCTCAACAGATGATCTTTACAGTACGGAAGTTCCCAAAAATGCTTTTCTTGTGCCAATTGTGATTGACCCCGTATACGTCATGCATATTAGCCAGCGTGTGCCAATTGTGATTGACCCCGTATTCATCATGCATATTAGCCGGCGTGTGCCAATTTCCCCCACGAATCACCGTTTCTAGTCCCCCAAAATGATCTATTTGCGCTTCTAGATCTTCTCCAGATAGATACACTGGTGGGGGGACACACACAATTTTGTTCTTTCTAAACAACCGCTTGTTTCTCCGATATGGATGGTTGATTAGTAGAAACCGACAGTGACAGTCAAACCAGCATGTTTTTCGACCATGTTTCAGCTGAAACGCATCTGCCCGATCGAGGCAATAAGGACAAGATAACATCCCATGCGTTGTCTAACCTGATAGCATTCCGTATGCAGGGAAGTCGCTTATTGTCCACATAAGCACCGCACGCATCGTAAATTTTTTTTCCTCGAACAGTCATATGTACGAACTCCTGTATACCACAACTGTTTCAACTCATTTATGAGAGGCTGCAAAAACACATCAAGGGACCTCTTTGGATGATTGGGATCAGGGACTAAAATATTATTCAGGAAAATTCCCTTTGCATGCACATATATGGGGGAGGGTTATAAGGCGTTACGATAACTGGCCACAAAGAATATTGCCTACCATACATACCGAATGGACTAAATCTATCAGTGCAAATACCAAGATACACATTTCGCTTAGATTTAGCAAAGTCTAGGTGTACCGTGTTAAAGTGTTTCCAAGCTTTTGCATCTAACGGGTGAGTCACTTCTCCTTCTCTCTGTGAATGTTCTCCATGCCACCTCATCGATGCAGCTGTCCTTTCAGATTGATACAATCGTTTCAACCTATCAGTTATAGGAAGATACCATATCCGTTGGCTGATCTTCTCTACATCCATCATAAAGTGGCTGATTTGCAGCGTCTAGCATATCATAAAATCGGTTCGCATCTACGTTTGGTTCCTCAACACTAGTATCAGCATTTTTTCATGAAATGCATCAGTAACCATGTCATGCATCCTATCATGATCTTGACCATGATCATGTTGACCATGATGATGATAACTACTAGTACCCTGATCATTTGATTCATCAAAATCTAGATGACATTGATAATTACTACTACGATCAGCTTGATTCCTTTCAAAACCCTCTCTATGTTGATACCAAACATAATATTGCGGTATAAACCCTCTATTTAGTAATGCTTCCACACCGTCTCAATAAAAACATATCTTGTATTCTTGCATTTACGACAAGGACAGAACATTTTACCGCTTTCCAGGGTTGTTTGCATATTTTCGGCCTGATACATGAATATTTCAAGCCCCTCTTTGAATTCGTTCGTCAACGCTCCCTCCGAATCCTTTTGCGTATACATCCATCTCCGTAGATCGTATATAGACATTTTATAAAAAATATTTTATAGTGCTTTTTTTCCTATTAGTGTTTCTTTCTTTTTTTTTGAAATTTTCGTTTGACGTAAGAATGTATTTATAGAAATTTTTCAGAATTACCAACGGAATTACAACGGATTTGCATCGGATTTACGACGTATATTTTCGATGTAAATTGATTAGGTGAACCTGTTAAAAACGTGTTCTACCTAACTGGAAACAATCGACGTCAACTCGTCGTTTATTTACATCGAATTCTGATCGTTGTAATATTCGATATAAAATTACATCGACTTTACAACGTAATTCGCGAAAGTGAGATTCGTCGTAAATCCGTCGTAATGTTACATCGATATTACGACGAATTTCAAAATCGTCGTATCATCGTCGTAATGTCGTCATCAAATTACGACGATATTACGATGACACATTTTTACGACGAATTTACAACGAATACATAATTCGTCATAATTCCGTCGTAATTTCGATGTAAACTTGCATCGATTTAAAATCGTCGTAAAATTTCGTTGGTAATAAACTGTTTTTTTGTAGTGTTAATGGGTCGAGTTGTAGTTTGGATAAACAATCGTAAGTATATTAATTTTTCTTTGAGAAAAATTAATTCACTATTTTGACTAAAATTAAAAGGAAAAGTTGAAAAACTAAACACTAATTTTGGATAAATAATAGAAAACATCAATCTTGTTTACATTAAATATAGATTTGAAATATTACACTTTTTTCATTTCTGTAGATTGACACCTTGCCCACACCCACGTTATAAAATATGCAGAATATTTATAAAATTTTAGAGCTTCTGTCACAAAATTAACTAACAACGAATGTTATGAAAGTCGAAATCTGCTAAAAAATGTGTAATAACTCACCTACCGAATCAACTAGTCCCAAAAATGAATGTGGCTGAAGCGCACAATCTGTACATGGAAATATATAGTAGTAAGATCCATTCACCAGAATATCTTTTAATTTTTTTTTTATCTATTTTTTTTTACTACCACATAAATACTTATTTGAAGAACCATTCTTTAATTTTCTTTTTCAAGAAAAGTAAAAGTATTGTCATGAGTTTGGTTGCATGGAAGTATAAGCGAGTACGTGGAAGCATAAGTGTTTGACATCGTAAAAGCGATTTTTTTCTTCTAAATCTTAGAAAGCTGGTATGTGTTGTAAGCGTGTATATATAATAAACCATATATGTATAATAAAACATGAAACATCAAGTTATATTTTAAAAATATTGTTATAACAACACAAATCCATACATAATACTAAATATTAAGTAATTCAACCAAAAATATAAATCGTATCAAATTAAAGATTTAGGCCATTGTCTTCATTCTCATTTTTATCAACCTCATAAAACACATTGATAATCTTGCTTATAATAGTCTAATAATCTACAACAAAGTGAAAAGATTACAATTAACTTACTTGTAATAGCCTTCTAGATCACGTTCTTGGAAAAATAAGAAAACTAGAAACAACGATTCATATATTTTTTATTTTTGGAACTAATAGTGTTTTTAATTAAATTAAAATATCAAAAATATTCATACACGTATTATTTACTTTACCATGTTTCCAAAATCATAATCATAGAAATCGTAACGCTTCTAAAACAGAATCGTTACTTTACCATGTTTCCAAAATACTTCCAATTTGGTATAACTATGAATCGTGTTTTTACAGCGCTTTCTTATGCTTCTAAAAATTTCTAATATCAATCTCTAAATTATTTAAAAGTCATTTAGAAAAATAAATTTTATTTTGTAAATTATTAAATATTATGCCATTACAAATAAAAAAATAATTGAAATAGGAAATTATATAATTGTCTTTTAAAGCTATTGATGAGAATATAGAAGTATTTATTTCACATTACAGATGTTATTTACTATTTAGTTTCTTAATCATTATGATATTACTAAATAATAATCAATCCAAATATATTCAGAGAAAATATATTCGAGATCTTGCAATATTTTTCACTATGATTATTATAGTTTATTTTAATATATATCAAAACAATCTCTATATTATTTAAGAAGTCATTTAGAAAAATAAATTTTATTTTGTAAGTTATTACATATTATGTCATTACAAATAAGAAAAAATAATTGAAATAGGAAATGATATAATTGTCTTTTAAATTTATAGATGAGAATATGGAAAGTATTTATTTCCCATTAAAGATGTTATTTACTATTTAATTTCTTAATTATTATGATATTATTAAATAATAATCAATTCATACATATTCAAAGAAAATATATTCGAGATCTTGCAATATTTTTCACTATGATTATTATATTTTATTTGAATATATATCAAAACAAAAGTTTAAAAAATATTTTACTAATTTTATAAAGAGTTAGACACGAGAAATTGATTTTTTAAGAGTTTGTGAACTGGCCACCAAAACCATAGTCATTAAACGGTGCATATTAGAATTATGTTTTAAAGATAATAGGTTTTTGCGGGTTAGCCCGAATAATATTTTAGTTCATTGCAACGGGTTAAGTAGATAGGTTAGTCCGGAACTCCGGGTTGACAGTTTTATATATTATCATTAGTTAGACATATTATAAAATTCATATAAAATTATTTTTTCTTAAATTTCAAAACAATTTAAAAAAAAAAATTGTTCTGCGCTATATAGCTAACGCGAATTGAATCATAGTTCCGAATCTAAAACGAAAAACGGATTTCGGAAGAAACTTCCATGTTACCTAGATAATGAATCGTGTTCTTTTTTTAATAATGGTCGTCTTATCCGAAATATAGAAAGATGATTTCGTCACGGAACACAACGAAAGTTCTAGCAAGCAACATAGTGATTGACCAACAAGCAGCCTGAAAAAGAGCGAATAATATTTGTTTTTTCTAATAAAATGAAAATAAGGTATGACACATTCAATAACTTAATATTCGTCAGACGGCACATTAAAGTGAATGTAGTGATTAAAGAGACGTGTTAAATGAAAATTAATAGATATGTGTCATTATTAGAGACATTTTCACATCTACGTCGACACCTTCTAGTTTCACTCTTTTACTTGTAGTTTGTAGGTGTCAAAATCCAATATTAATTTGAAGGAGGATCTTATCCTCATTTTTATAAGAAGAGAAACTGCATTTGTCAAATTTTCAACTCTCTTTCACTTCACTTTTGTCTCTTAATTAAAAAATAACGTTTGCAAGGAAACGTATATTGACCAATAGACTAATGATGATGAAATGTGTGAAGTCACTAACCTTATGTTTGTGGGGAGTTGAAATATCTCTCAACCATTTTGGATGCGCTGTTGCTAACTTTTACATTGGATAGTTGGCGCCAATGCTCCACTCTACATTGCCTTTTATAATTTCTTATCCAATAAAAGTTTTGACATATTATTTCTGATCATTTTTCATTATAATTAAACTGAAAAAAAAATTTCCAATGTTTTATAGAGCAATCTAGGCGACAGGTTGTATGCCATCAATCCAGAACGGTCTCAAGCTATTTGTAGATCATGTGATTTTTTTATATTAAAAGTATATTTGCTGTTTTTATTTTTATATGCCCCAATTTATAGGCATATTTATTTATTTATATATATTTTGTTTATATTTGTTCTTATAAATTGGGACTCGGTCCGATCGAACGCTTCAGTTATGTTACTATACAAATAGAAACATACACATTTTTCTTAGAAACATAAACATCATTTGAAAATAAACATATAATATGAGATTTGAACATCACTAATTACAAAAGGGGAAAAAAAAAATACAATATCACGATATAAAAAGTGTTTAATGTGTAAATATTATGAAGAAAAAACAAGTTCTATCATCTATTCTATCCTAAGAAGAAAGGAGAGAATATTCCAAAGTTCTTACAAAATGAAAAATTTCAAAGCCAACTCTCTTGCCCACGTCTCTCAAAATTTTTGTGGACACTGTCTCAACTATCACCATCTGTTACACTCATCATTTTGGGTGTTATGTAACCGGCAACTTGATGTATCCCACAAATGCGGTCCCAAAAGCAAGAGTCACAATCTGCACCACAAATGTCATAATATATATATATTCGTTTATATATATAACATAACCAAAGTTCACGTTTTGTTTTGCTCTTCTTAATTAGGTGAAACATTAAGCTAGTAAACACAATTTTGTTTTCTAGATGTGAAAGTTGGTACGAGTACGAGTACGAGTACGAGTACAATACGAGTACGTGTACGAGTACAATACGAGTACGTGTACGAGTACAATACGAGTACGTGTACGAGTACAATACGAGTACGTGTACGAGTACAATACGAGTACGTGTACGAGAAAGACTCTGTGTGAAGTTTGAAATGACTAACCCCGTTCATTAAAGCGGGGCTGCTGCTTGTCGAGAATCGAGATAAAGGGTTAGAAAAGAACCAAAACAACTCACGTGATCGACTATGTTTTGATTATTGGGCCTACTTGGGCCTTTGTGTCTCATATGTATAGAAGTCGCCGGTTTGTAAATGTAACTAGATATTATTTTAAACAATCCACTAAAAGTATGACAGTCTCTGAATAATAAGAACAGAAGCGGAAGCGTACTTTTTAGATCCATGACGTAAGTTTTGAATTTGGGAATGGTTCTTCCAAAGTAAACTCTGAATAGCTTTAGGTATCTGTTGATGTATATAGAGAATTTTCTCTATTTCTGATTAAGGTTGCCATGAGACCATAACCTTCTATTTATATAGAAACAATTTCTAATTTGGCCTTTCATCAAATTAGAAATTACTAAATGTATCCTCATATTAAATTTCCATAATACTTATGCCCCATAGTCATTAACTTTATTCCAAAGTGACCATTTAAGATTTGATTAACTAAAATAATGGCCCTAACACATTGATTAATACATAATGATCCAAAAATAGATCTTACGACTAGGTCATCGATGTATCTTGTATAGTGCCTTAGTGTCTTTACTAATAAGAATGATTTGTTTTACGACTTTTAAAGGCTTTTTAAAGATGGTATATATTAGAATCAGAACACATGCTGTCCCACTCGAACCGTAATCGATCCAGGAAAAAGGTTCGATCGATTGACCCAAAATCGGCTTGACCCGGAATTAATATGGTTGATCTAATATGAAATTATTTTATAATGATCAAAATTAATGGCTAACCAAACCATTATTTCGAGGGGATGTACGAAGAATATCCTACATCAGACATATAATGAGACTTTGAGCGATATATAAAGGATATGGACCAATCAATTCATTGTCAATTCGTTTTGAGTTGGAATTCCATAAAGCTTAACATGATATCAGAGCCAAATTTGTAAATATATTTCGTATGTATAAAAGTTGGTTTGTAAATATAATTAGGTCATCGATGCATCTTGTATATAATGTGCCTTAGTATCTTTATGAACAAAAAAAAATCTTGACAACTTCTAAAGGCTTTTTGACACTGATTAGCAGGAAGTAGACACCTTTGTACGAAGGGGACAAGATTTTAGGTCTAAATGTGCCGTCTCTCAAAGAAATTAATGAACATTGGGATGAGGAGGAAAGCAAACAAGTCACGAATGAGCTTTGCTTTGTCTCTAATTCACGTGAAACATATATTGTGATGTTCTAGCTTTGTTCATTGTAAGAGCGTGATAAGAGAAAGACAGAGCAAGTGTAAAAGGGTTGAAGCCTAAACTCGTGAAAGCTTGGTGTCTTGTACATTCTTGTTTACACTTTTACACACGAGTACGAGAGATATACAAAGGAATTGAAACATAAGAAAATCTTTGACCTTTTCTTGTGTTTCTTTAAATCTTAACTCTTAAGCCGTATTAATCTCAACACTATAAAGATTCATTTTTCTTGTAGCTCGTGAGTTTTTGCAACAAAAGTCAGTTTCGGAGGAGATAGTTTTCCATGACTTACAAGTTACATAATTGAATTACTTTAAAAAAAATTGTTAAAAGGCATTGAATTAGTTAAAAGGTTTCGACTTCTTTGTGTTAGATTGATCTGTCTTTACATGTTTCTTTCACTATCTATACTATGTAAACGTAAACGTGTTCAACCTGAATATGATACGTGGAAAAATTATAATTTATTGAATTTATTTTCTAATAGTATAAATAATTAAAAGGAACATGAAATAAGTAAACAAGTCCACGCAAAGCATTAATTAAGGAAATTTCATGCAAAACAATTGACTATAATTTCAAATAACATTATATAATAATTATATAAATAATTAAAAAGGAAAGTTTTGTTTTTCTTTTTTTGTCAATAATTACAAAGGAAAGTTAAATAAAAACTAACACGCACATTTCTTATTAAAATCCAATGCAACAAGCATAAGGAACATGCCAAAGCAATGTCCATAAGCTAAAAGAAGTGCCAACAAACCCATGTGTTTAGGGTTTTCTAGCAAATAGATTCATATAAATATGCTAGTTATGAGAACAATGAATGTAACTTTGAGAGTTGCCTCAAAGCAACTCTCCTCCTTTCTCATTTGTATGATATCAGTCTAAAACTTACTTACCTTAGTGTTCTTTATTTAAGTTTTTCCATTTTTACTTTCTTTGCACCTGATAAAGCTCATTTCCCTAAATGAGCTATCTCATTTTATATCTTAGTTTTCTATCTTTCCAAGCACATTTAGGCTTGAATCTTATTTTGCTTTGGATTTGCTCACATTTCTAAGTGTTTGAGCTTGTAACAAAAGATTTATACATATACAAATGATATTCATTCATTTGTAATATATATTGTATATGATAATACTTAATAATATATTAATTATATTTTGAACCGGATAAAAATAGTTTATGGGTCCGCAATATGAGTCATATAGGATATTATAGCATTTTATATTGCAATGTAAGTTACCGTTACATAAATAATAATAATACACATTTTACAGAGAAAAGAAGCTACAAAAACAGTTTAAAAAAAATCGTATCTCAGTTTCATTCACTAGAAAAATCCGGTTCTACTGGTTTCTGAATCGAAGATATCATACCGGAATCCGATCCGCTACGCGTAAACTTCCCGCCGTTAACCGCTAGCCTAACCGCCGACGCAGCCTCGAACCTACATTGAAATTCCTCTTTTACCCTCAGCTCAGTCGCATACTTCCTCTTCTTGTGCCGTCTCCAAGCAGCCTGTACGAAACAAGCCGCCCAAGTCCTCCATTGATGCGAGTAAAACCGGAACTTATGTCTCAACTGCTTACTATGTAATCTTCTAAACTGCGAAGCCACGAATTTCAAATCTTCAGCTCTCAACGCAAACGCTTCGACTTCGTAAATGGCTTTGACTGTGCGTGTGGAAGACGGTAAGATCACAACGGGACGAGGATCTAGAGCCCAAGTAAGCAACTCTTCGCCGCAGAAATCGCCCGGTCCTATAAGACAAGAGTTGAAGAATCCGGTCCTGCCTCCATTGGTTGTGTAAGAATCGAGATGGCCTCGAATGATGAAGAGCATTTCGTTAACCGGATCGCCTTCTCTTACAAGAAACGTACCTTCCGTGCATAGTGCCGGTTTTAGCCTCTCGCTGATCGCGTCAAGCATTCTTTCGTCCATTTGATCGAACAACGGAACCTGATATGTTGAGAAAGAAGCCTCAGAAACAAGAGAAAACTAGAGGGATCAAGCTAGGTCGGACGAAAAGAGAGGCTTACACGGCGAACAAGATCGAAACAGAGATGGCGTTTGATATCTCTTCGGAGATCAAGAGGAAGACTTATCAATAAGGCCTCTTCATCGACTCCTCGTGTGGCTAACCACTTGTATTGATCATATTTTCTTACGGCTTGCCTTAGCTCTGGAGGAAGCTGTCTATGGCGCATCCATTGCTCTGTATCTGTCCTCCTTATCCTCCATTCTTCGAGTCTCATGGTCGTAGACTGTAAATATGTCTGCAAAGAAATGAAAACTTTCCTTCTTTATGATCACAGAACTATGTGAAGTTGGTTATAAGTAAATTCTTGATTTGATCCTCTCACTTGCATATTCCCAATAAGCAATGCAAAGAGAACAAGCCCGAGAGTCGCAATGATGATGGCGAAGAGAATCTCGCCAGCGTAAGTGCTCGTGGAGAGATTTTGTCCCAAAGAGCTGAAGAATAAAGACAATTACTTAATGTCTAAAATGGTGTGGAAATCCCAAAACTGGTCTTAACTATTTTGAATCTTACCTGAGGTTCTTCAACCCCCACCAGAGACAGTAAAAGTACTTGTTTATGAACTTTGATGAAGTAAGAGTTGAAGTTACTGCATCTCCGTATATACCAAACTCGTAAGACTTAGTTCCCGGTTCGCATATTGTCGTTATATTGCTCCATTCGAACCAAGAATTCCTCTGCGGATCTTCCAGTCTTCTGCACTCAAAGAATCTGTATTGACAAATCGGTTTCTCGATGTTGCAAGCATGTCTCCAACAAGCCTCTTGCCTCTCTACTGCAAGCAAATACCAACAAGCTCCTAAAACCTGGAATAGTTATCAATACAATAGATTTGCCGTCAAAATAAAAATAAAAAAAGATACAGTAGACCTAGAGCTAAGTGTTGAGGTGCTTACATGGCTTGCTAGCATATATAGCATAAGGTTGTAGGCAGCTCCTGCCCAAGCGGTCTCTGTTACAACACCGGTGGCTTTAATGATCTGACGAGAGAGCGGGAATATAAGGAACATTCTTGGAAGGTACTGGAAAATGATGATAAATCTAAGAACGTTCTTGGTGTTTGTCATTGGTGAGCCTCTTAGATTGGGGATTATGATCCAAATCAACACCTGAAAACAAAAAAATGTAACAACCAAGATTCTTAAGATTCGAAACATCTGAAGCCTGAGGATGTATATAGGGATCATATATACCTGAGGTAAAGGTAAAGCAGCTATTAGATGAATCCAGAAGCTTTTATGGAGATATCTCCAAGCAATCTTTCTTGAATCAATCACGAGTTCTCCTCTACCGAATACACGAGAAGGAGGAGCGATATAAGCCGTTCTAAAACGTATAAGAATCTGGGCGACGTAAAAAGCATCAGCCAAAGATCTAATTAGCGTGAGAACCACCTCGAGCCTGATTCCAATGGTGATACAAGCTTCTTTTCTCATGACCGGTAAGAAAAAAAACAGAGGATCGACGAACAGAGAAACCAAACATGCTATGAGAAAGATTTTGTTCCATCTTCTTATTGTTTGTCCACGAGGATCGAGTATTTTGTTTTTCACTCTCTCAAGATCCTCGGAGAACACTCTGGAGAGTACTTTAGCTTTCAAAGACTTTCCTCTACTCATCATCTTTACATTCTTTCTACAAGGAATTTGAGTTCCATTGATATTGAACTTGAGCTTAACTGCAGATTCTTCATGACCAGTTTGTGGCTTTGTTACTTCTGAATCTTCTTGGAATCTATAAAACACACAAAAAAAAGGATTATGTTTGATAAAGGAAGAGAAATATTAATATGATCTTCTTGACAAGTCCTAACCTGACAGATCTTGAGCTACCATAACCCATTATTGCTTCCTCTTTATCAAATCCTCTGCCTTTTTTTAAATCTGATTAAGGAGGACACGAGAAAATTATAAACTTTACAGGTATTGATATTTTGAACCGTGTATTGGAGATTTACTTTAAGAAAAACCCATTTAAGCCACAAGAATATCAACTTGGAAACATTAATTTCCCAGAAAAATAGGGAAGAAAACTAAAACCCATATTGGGATCAGACAGACACACGTGTGTTTTGAATACAACTGTACCAAAGGATCTAATAATTTCGAGTAATGATTAGCAAAGAGGAGCTTAAAGTGATGATTAAAAGAGGAAAAAGATGAGCTGAATCTGGTTCAGAAAATTGGGAAAAAAGTTTTCACTCGCTTAGGTTACAAGCAAAACAAAGACCGCAAAACCCTGCAACAGATACAGATCGACTACTTTTACGAGAAAATGTCGAAATGTGAAAACAAAAAAAAGGAAAGTTGAAATTAAGCCACCGACACAACACAACATAAACAAGATAGCTGTAAGAATAAGAAGTAGGACCAGTAAAAGAGAAAATGTAAGCAAAAACAAGCCTGAGAGAAAGAGACTCACAGAAACTTGAAGTGTGGTTCTTCGTTCATATATGTTATCTGCAGATTTTTTATTTTTTGTTTTTTGTTTTTCTTGGGTCTGTTCGTATTCAGACAAAGATTGAGAATTTAGCTTTGTGATTGAGATAGCGAGAGAGTTCCAAATGATTATGGTGTTAGTTTCTACTGCAGTGGTATGGACTTGTACGGATCACATGATTATAAAGACCCTTTAAAGTAGCTACTATATAGTATATATATATATATGGCTTTTGTTATCTACATTATATATGATTATATAAAGTACAAAGCCAAACTATGAAGAAAAAATAAACAAGTTGGTTTTTTTTATGCGAGTGTATTGTTTTTGTGATTCAAAGAAGGCGACAGAAGTAAAATCGGAAGTATATATGCACCAAAGATTTCCTCATGTATTTTCACTCTTTAAAGAATCCTAACTTTTTACTTTACCAAAAAAAAAAGAAAGAAAAAGAATCCTCATTATCAATTGAGATTTTCTTTTTATTTTGGGTTCAATCTTTTATAATGCGTAGTTTTATGATCAGTGGGCTCAAACGTTTTTTTATACCCAAACAAAAACTTTTTTTTTTTGGGGGTTAAAACTAGCCCTGGGCATTCGGATATTCGGTTTGGTTCCGGGTATTTCGGGTAGAGAGGTTTAGAATCCATAAAGGTACCGAATTGATTTCGGTTCGGTACCAGTCGGTTCTGGATCAGTTTGGTTCCGAGATTTAAGAACCGGAAAATACTCGAACATTTTCAGATCTTAATCGATTTCAGATATTTATTACCCGAAATGTCTAAACTATACCCGAAAATCCAAAAATATACCCGAAAACCAAAAAAAACTAAAAAAAATATACCCATAATACCGAAAATATATCCAAAAACCTGATATATATTATTTAATATTTTGGGTATATAATTACATTTCGGGTAATTCGGGTACCCGAAATGTTTTCGGTTCAGTTCCAGTATTACCCAATACCCACGAGTATCAATGAGTATGATCCAATGAGTATTTTGGCAATTTCGGATCGGTTCCAGTTCAAGTATTTCAGGTCGGTTCCGGTTTTTATGCACAAATCTAGTTAAAACCCAAACAAAAAGTTGTGTTGCATTAGCAAAATCGTTTAGAGTTTTGACCATCCAATCAAATCTATTACGCCTTTAATATTTGAGTATTGACTTCATAAGTGATAGATTTGTTAAATTAGAAATTAAATGAAAGATAAATTTGTTTACTAGATATTGAGTTGAGTGTCTGTACATGTATACTAATAAACATACACTTCCAAGTTAATTACATGGTGGTTTGTAAGATCCGAGGAGTTGACTCGTTTTGGAATCCAGCCATGTGTTTTGTACCAGTTCTTGCATGGACCACACTACTTGACTTTCAAGTTTCTTGTATTTTTTTTTATTAAATATTTTTAGTCTTTCTTTTTCTCTTTTTTTCCCCCATTTTTACCATTAAATTTTGCTTTGTTTGTTTGTTTTGGATATCTTGTTCTAGAGCCTAGTAATATTTGGTTAAAATACCTATTTTGAGAGCATTTAGTCCACGCTAAAGTGGGGAAACAAACAATCTTCACTTATATGACTTGAGGAACAATGGTGCGGATTTGTTCTCAAGTTAAGACAGTTTACATTCTAAGCATTAAATTCATGATTGATACATGTACCTATAAAATTTTGATCGTTATAGTTATTTTAATTCTTTTTTAAACGAATATTTTATCTCTATTTATATTCTAATGGCTCTTATTAACGTCGTCACGATGTTATTGTATGGATTTTAATTGAGTTATAAACGAATTATTAACTTCTATTGTAACGCATTGTTCATGGACGTTCTACCTTCGTGCGATGATCGGTGTGTTATTTTGGAAAGTTTGAAAAACTTGTTTATTAACCATGCAAAATATCACATGAATTTTTTCCGTGTTTTTTTTTTCACTCACACGGTATCATAAATAACTTCATGATAGATCACACATTCTTAAATTGTTCCAATTCAAATACGCTTAATTTTAAAGTTCTGTCGAAATGAATTATATATGAAAAGATAAGTACACTTTGATGCATACGTAACCAAATCAATTTTTAAGCTCTTCTCATAAACCATCATTTTCTATAAATCGAGATATTACATCACATTTGCAAGTGTTGGTGAATTGAATGGAACGAACCTTAGGAGTTAAGACCTTAATAAATTCATTTGATGATATTATAATTAATTAATTTGTTGAATTTGTTAAAAGACTTGAAGATAACCCACTGTTTTTTTTTACTCGTGGAAGTGTTATATTTGCATTGTCGCCTTTGTCTTCTAATTAAATCTATCTGAAACTACAAAGTAAATAACTACAATATATAAGTGGTAAGCAAACGGGTCACAAATCTCGACGCATTTCCTCATCGGATTAGATTGCTTTAATTGCACCAACGTATCTTTAGTTAGATTATTAACGTGTCATAAATACTAAACACCCCTCAAAATATATACTACGACTATTTGCATTTCTTTAGGTATGAAATGTATATTTTATAATATAGTGAGAACAAATAAATTCGTATAATATGAATAGGTCAATGTAGTCTCGAAAGGTTATCTTAGAGCAAAAGGATAAATTTTAATAACTATAAACAAGTTTGATACTGGATATCTCGAATCGAATCCTACTCTATGATCGGTAATAAATCTTTCTTGTGCTACACTACGTAGGTCAACAAACGAGGTTCCGATACCATGTTAAAATTCATGAGCTTCCAATTCAAAATTAATTGACAATAAGTGGATTGACATATATCCCTTATATACTAGTGTTGGTCCGTTTAAACTTCCAATGTAGGATCCTAACATATATATGTTTAGCAGTTTTGAATTATGTTGAATTCAAGTTGACGGTGTTTATGTATTTTCATAACATATAGAACTTCATGTGCATTGTCTTACATATTATTGGGTCACAAGGAAAAATATACATAACTTGCAAAACTTACATATGAACTGATATATATTTTTTTTTGACAAAAAAGAACTGATAATGTTTTGGTTAGCAAATACGAAATATACAAAACTTGCATCATTTGTTTATGCGTATTTCTTTATTTCTTATTTGGTTCACTTTTATAAGGTAATAAATAAAGAGACAAAGCTTCGAACAAAAAAAAAAGAGACAAAGCTTGGGTTGGCAATTAATTGACGGTTTCATTTGGAATAAATGGGTTTGGTGTGGCGAGGCCACGGGAACACGGCATATGGGCTTTTCTAGATTGATCCCATATCATATCATCCCCCACCTTCTCTTCCTTCGATTATCCAAAAATTGTTACTACTCAATTATTATTCCAAAGACATTTGTAAAATTATTCACAATCACAATATATAACAATCGGATGGAGTGACAACTCTTTTCTATCACAGATTTTTGGTTAACGATTGGGAATGTTTAACGAAAAAATGGTGAAAGATTTCTGAGAAAGTTTTAACACCAAGTTCATTGAAACAAATATCTGTCTAACCCAAAAAAAAACTCAAGAGAAATGTTTGAATTACGAATTATTAGCCTATGTAATGTGAGTTGTAAATTATCTTTAAAATTCTTTTACAATGACTGAAGAAAGTTCTCACGAGTTTGATATCGGAGAAACAATCAGCATTTATCGCTGAGTAAAATTTTCATAATGCATGAGAACTTCCATTTTGTATACTAATCAAACCTACAAAAGAAGTTTTTTAATCTTTTTTGAACAACCTACAAAAGAAGTTTCTGGCGAAATCAAAGCCTATGGCTCAATCCCATAGAACTTCCATTCCTTGCATACTAAAACCCTATAACTTAATTCCGACTATATAACATGCTCTAGTTTCGGGTCTCAGGGGATGTACGGGCCTTGACCGAAAACCTTTTAGTCATTCCAAAAAAAAAGAAACCTGACTTAATTCCGACTTATGTGATGTCGTGTTTTTTTTTGTTTCATAACTTTTTGGGAAATATGTAATAAGATGTCTACTGCAATTTCTAATTTTTGGTGGAGTACCCAAAAAATAGCAAACGCCTTGATTAGATAGCATCAAATAAAATATGGAACTATTACGTTATCCAACTTTGCTGCTAGCTCGAGTCTTAAAAAGATCGTCAATGAACTACCATTCAACTTTGTCATGCCTTTCTCATATCTGTTTTAATTGCTATATATTTTACATTTGCATGATATATTCATTCATTAGTTTTGAATTATAACTATTGTATAAATCTGTTTAAAATATTTTATCTCTATAATATTATATAAGAAGGCATTTTTGAAAATGAACTTTGTTTTGTAAGTTATTACATGAAATATCATTACAAATAAGAAAAAATAATTGACATAGGAAAAGATATAATTGTCTTTTAAAATTATTGATAAAAATATGAAAATTATTTATTTCCCAAAGAGGTTATTTACTATTTAGTTTCTTAATTATTATGATATTATTAAATAATAATTAATCTATACATATTCAAAGGAAATATATTCGAGATCTTGCAATATTTTTCACTATGATTATTATATTTTATTTGAATATATATCAAAACAAAAGTTGAAAAAAATATTTTACTAATTTTATAAAGAGTTAGACACGAGAAAATTGATTTTTTAATAGTTTGTGGACTGACCACAAAAACCATAGTCATTAAGCGGTGCATATTAGAGTTATGTTTTCAAGATTATAGGTTTTTGCGGGTTAGCCCAAATAATATTTTAGTACATTGCAAAACGGGATAAGTAAATATGTTAGTTCGGGTTGACAGTTCTATATATAATCATAAGTTAGACATATTATAAAATTCATATAAATTTATTTTTTCTTAAATTTCAAAACAATTTTAAAAAAAAAATTATCCAGCTTTATATAGCTAGCGCGGGTTGAATCCTAGTTAGATTATAAATTAAAAGTCATATAGTTCAGAACAAATCTTGACACTCACTTATAGAAAACTCTCAAGATTGAGCGTTTATCTATTACACACATGCGAGATGGCTCAGTGTTGTTCAGTTCTGTTCTTTTCTATCTATTTTTTTAAGTTTTAAATATGTGCAGATGGTTCAAGCAAGACCGGCTTCACATTCGGCAAGCAGAAGGACTCGAACCGTGGCTCAGTCAGATCCACTGATTCCTCTTCCTGTCCACTCCTGCTCCCACCTCTTGACCATCCTACTTTGCTTTCCTTCTTCTTCTCATTATTCTGCGAAGACCGATATTACGGTTCCATTGTTTCAAAAACTTCAATTATGCGCTTGTGATTGCGTTTAGAAAACCATTTTTAACTTTCTCCAGTTTAACTACAAAAAGTTTAATTAGAAACATTACCTGAAAAAGATGATTAATGGGGAAGTTTCTACGTCTGGATGTGTCTGGTGTGATGGTTGAAAGAATCTGAACAATTTCTCTCATTGTTGGTCTAGCTTCTGGTTCCAAAAGCAAACAATCTTTAGCAATATACGCCATTATCTGCATCTCTTCTTCAGCAAACTTCCCGTTTAGCCTCGGATCAGGCAGTTCTTCTATCACCCGCTTACTATCTTGTAAACGCGGCATAGCCTAACACACCAACCAACAAATAAGTATCAGAGACTTAAACTTTGTTGGTTAAAGACTCAAAAACTTATGCTTTTCATTACCCAAATAACAAGACTTTCTTCTCCTTTGTTGTTGCTCGGTTTTTGTATCGCTTTTCTTCCTGTTATAAGCTCGAGCAGAACAACACCGAAGCTAAAAACATCTGACATAGGTGAAGCACATCCTGCAATTGCGTATTCAGGTGCAAAGTAGCCAAATGTTCCTTGCAGTCCCATCGTCGGAGAGCTTGAACCGCTTTCTAAACCGTCGCTACTCAAACACTTAGCCATCCCAAGGTCTGTTATCTGTGACAATTTTATGCTCCATTCAAGTTCAGATTGGGCTCATTGAAGCTAATATTTGGGGACGGTTTGTGTTACTTACTTTTGCATGCCAATTCTCATCAAGGAGAATATTTGTGGATTTAACATCTCGGTGTAAGATTCTTGGTGCAGCAGCTTCGTGAAGATACTCAAGCCCTCTTGCAGCTCCAAGAGCGAGAGAGATTCGGATGTTCCATGTCATTTTCTCTCCCAACTCTCCATCTAAGCAATCTCTCAGATTTCCATAAGACATGTACTCAAAAACCAGAAGCCTCTCTGCGTGTTTGCCATGAAACTCCGAACAATATCCAACTAACGGAACCACATGGTAATGATGGAGTCTTGATATTAACTCGACCTGCGAAAACATTAAAGAAAACAACACACAATTTCATAATCTGGATCAAATATGAATCCTTCCAAATAATAGCAGGAGGAGGATGAGGTTGATACTTCTGTTGAGAATAGAGTGTCTGTGTCATTTCCTTTAGGGGCATTTAGACGTTTGATCGCAGCGGTTTTACCGTCTTTGAGCTGCCCACGGTAAACACAGCTACTTCCTCCGTGTCCTATTACGCTGTTGCTGGAGAATTTATTGGTTGCTTGCTCTAATTCTGCATATGAGAACTGAAAAATTGCTCCATGGATTGTTTCGGGTTTGCTCACGCAAAACAAAGAAGCATTCTGAAAGAAACATCCTGAAGGAAAAAGAAAAACAAGTTAATGTTTTCCTCTTCTGTTTAATGTATCAAAGCAAAGAATTTCAAGGGATAAAAAAATGGTTGACCTGTCACTGAGGAGCTGATGCTAATTTTCGGTTGTGAAACCGAGCTTTTACGGGTTATTAAGTTAGCAGAGCTATGCCAGCTGGATTCTCTATCTGAAGAGACTGAAGGGGTTTGTCCAGAAAATTTGTTCCTCCGACAAATGTAGCAAATCATAGAGGCAAGAAACGCTATTGAAGTGAGTACAACGCAGAGGACTAGTATAACCAGAACAAGTTTCCTCGATAAAGATTGCTTCTTTGGGGATTTGGTCTCGCCTATACGTCCTGGAAACAATTAAGCAGATAAACAAATGATATAATCGAGTAAGCATTGCCATAGAACGATAGATAGAGTAAAGTACCAGCAGAGCAGTTGCAAGCAGTGAAGCATGAAGAATTGGAATCGCCAATGGCTATCATCGGAAATCCATTTGCCGGACACAAGCATACCCATTGGTCTCTATCTGCTACCGTAAGAGAGAGTCATAAAGTTAGTTTTCTCTAGAATCTTGAAAAATTTCCTATTTGGTAATGAAAAAACTAATTTAAGAAAGCCAACCTGGTCTGCAATTACATGATGTGGAGCAGTTAGATTCCAGGATATCACTTTGATTTTCCGAAGAGAAGCACGTGCAAGTCCAGTTGCTTGCGCCTTAAAACAGAAACTTCATCTATTTAATTGAAACTCACACCATTTTTATATATGTTGCCGAGTTATCTCTGAATTCAAAAGTATGGGAAGGAGTATAAACCAAGATACTAAACCTCCATAACATTGCTGAACTGATACGAGGCCCAAGAGAATCACAAGCGCAGTTTCCACTCTCATCTTCATTTATATTTGCTGCAGAAGGAGGAAACAATTTGATTGCTTAGTTCTTTGGTAGTACCTCAAATATGTGTAGCCAACAAGACGAGCGAGTGGAGATTCATAAACACAGAAGATTATTAGATGAAGACCTTCATGTCGGATTTATTCTTCTACTCAAAGCAAGCTCAACTCCCAAGTACGCAACAATCCACAACAAGAATAAAAGAGAGGTAATATAACATCTACCTGAAACAAATTAGGTTAGATTAGAGAATGTTGATTAAGAACCAGATTGCAAGGAGAGCTAAATTTTTATAGAATTTAGGGTAAATCTACAGTGGAATGTGAATGAAATGGGTTGGTGAACAGACATCCAAAAGATTCTAACTCTGTTGCACCCACTAGGAACAAAGTTCCAAGATAATCCAAAAAAAAAAAAAACATTCTATGACCTGGTCAGACAACAATCAAGAGACTCCAAGTCTTAAGGTTCCAAAGCTAGAAGAGGATACAAGTAATCCCAATCAATCATTTAAGATTCATTGCCACTCATTTAAAATTCTGCAAATTTCTAGTTCCCTCTATAGTTAGTTGGTTATGTTTTTAGATAAAGACACAACAACAGAACAACCGACACTAATTCCCCGAGATAGTTCCAATGAGAGATTCATCAAATTTTGCTAACAGAGCAAAGCATAACAAAACAGAACAAGAGAGCCAATATGGGATACATTACCCTGCAAAGTGGTGAGCTTTGGAGTAAGAAGAAGATTCTTTAGTGAATTGAAGTGTCAAGAAAAAGAAGTTGCAGACAAAGGATATAAGAAGAAAGGAAGTGGAGCATCTTGAGGGATGTGGATTAAGTAAAATATTAATCATATATAATGTGATTAAAGAAATGATTGATTAGCAATAGTCAAAAGAAAATGGGAAACACAAATACAAATAAATTAAATGGAATGAAAACGGACCAACCACCTTTAGAAAGAAACGGAATTGCAAATCTGAGAGTGACCCTTCAACCATTATAGTATCAAAGGTGGAGAATCATTGAAACTAAAACCCATTTTGATATCAAAGGAAACAACTTTTTAAGTCTGAACTTTACTAATGGCAAAATCTTCATATCATAATTATAACTTTCCCAAAAGTTCATAAATGTTAGATTGTGAATCCAACAAAGCATATGCTAACATAACTGAGCTTCAATGAGTTATTGTAAGAAACAGGATATAAAATCAAATCCAAAATCCGAGATTTAGGGCTTGGACCAAACCAAATTAGATATATCCAAAAAGAGATGAAGTAAAGGATTCGCTTTTAAGGAAAAGCAAATTGTCGGGACCCCACAATTTCCGGTGTCGGTTGTCGGTAACCGGTTTCTTAAACCGGTTTTCTATGTGGGACCCGTTTCCGCCATTGACCTAATCCAAGCTCCTTTAATGGAGCAAATTCAACGATGCTTCAATGGAAAAGTGAAGCCTTTTAGGGGAAATCAACAGAAACCCATTTCATAGTTTTTCGATTCATAAAGAGAAAATAGCGAAATTATGTTTTTTTTTTCTCGTCACCTTTTGAAAATTTAAAGCGAAAAATAAAAAAAACTCAGAACCTTTAAAATGGAGAATCGTCTGCGGGAGAAATTATCTTTCCAGAAGCAACAATGTTGATTTGAAGGATCTTAAGCTTTCTCATCTACGTGAAGTCCCAGCTTTCTGCAAGCTTTTAGAAGAACAGAGACGAAGATTTAAAAGCTAAAACGCAAACGCGGAATAAAGCAAAATCGCGTTACAGTAGTAAAAGATAAAGCTCTTCCTCGAAGAGAGTGAAGGAGAAACTGCAAAATATTCATTCCCCCTTTCCCGGTTGGTCCAGAAATCAAAAATTGAGAAAGCGAAACGCGAAAAATAAACAGAGAAATTGCGTTTGCGTTTGCGGTTGAGGTAAGACTGATCACTGAACTGATAAAACGACTGGGTTTTTTAAAAAACAGTTCATTTATGAGATTCGGGGATGTCACGTGCCAGGTGGCGTTAAATTGATATCAACTTGCCAGATCCTCTAGATGAAAAGTATAATTTGAAAATTCCTAAGTTTGATGATAATAACATAACTATTAAAACAAATTTATTCTAATTATAGAAATCATATGGTCATTGGCTTAATTATAGTTATATATGTTGTTGTAAGTTCTCTTAATTTCTCAAAAAAACAATTAGTATTCCATAACGCAAAACACACAGAGCAATCTATGTTCCAATACATATTTATCATCCCTTTTCTAAATGATCCTTCGTAAGTGGCAATTCTCAAAAAAGTTTTTAAGGGCCTTAATAACTTAAGAGAATCTACAAAAAAAACTACATATCATATATACTCTCGATGATTTGTCACTCGTCGTCATCTGAAAGATAGACCAAGCCACCGTTTGAGTTCCCTTGTTGCTGTTGCTGTTCTTGAATCAACCTACTTGGGTGTGTTGTTGGTGCAGAAGCAGAGTTGGGAGCTCGAGATGATCGAAATGGCCTTACATGAGGCGCCGGGGCACGCACTATACCGTGCACAGGTGGAGAAGAAGATGATGGAGTTAAGTTGGAGATTATAGGCGGTGGTCTTGGCTGAGGCGCGTTAGAGCGCGGTGAATGCAAAGAAAGAGCTTCCGATGTGACTAGGGGTCGAGGAAGGGCGGTTGAATTCATATGTGTGTTTGCTTGTACTGCTGGTTGCTGAGATATCGGTGTTGGTTGAGACGTGGTGCAACGCGGGAAATGAGATAGTGGACCTGACAGGTTTGGGATTGGAGGTTCAGCTGCTGTGACTGAGGGTGGAGGAGCGGTTGAATTCATATGCGTGTTTGCTTGTACTGCTGTTTGCTGAGATATCGGTGTTGGTTGAGACGTGGTGCAGAGCGGAAAATGAGAAAGTGGACCTGACAGGTTTGGGATTGGAGCCTCTGCAGCTGTGAGTGAAGGTCGAGGAGGAGCGGTTGAATTCATATGTGTGTTTGCTTGTACTGCTGGTTGCTGAGATATCGGTGTTGGT
This sequence comes from Eutrema heterophyllum, assembly GCA_002933915.1. NCBI lineage: Eukaryota > Viridiplantae > Streptophyta > Magnoliopsida > Brassicales > Brassicaceae > Eutrema > Eutrema heterophyllum. The sequence continues at coordinate 599,434 of PKMM01021364.1, forward strand.
TGAGATGTGGTGCAGGGCGGGAAATGAGAAAGTGGACCTGACAAGTTTGGGATTGGAGTTTCTGCTGCTGTGACTGAAGGTCGAGGAGAAGCAGTTGTATTCATATGTGTGTTTGTTTGTACTGCTTGCTGAGATATCGGTGTTGGTTGAGTCGTGGTGCAGGGCGGGAAATGCAAAAGAGGACCTGACGGGTTCGAGATTGGAGCTTCCGCTGCTGTGACTGAGGGTCGAGGAGGAGAGGTTGAATTCATATGGGTGTTTGTTTGTACTGCTTGCTGCTGCTGAATCGAATATTGAGAGACTATAGCTGCTAAAAGAGGAAAGAGGAGAGTGTCGTTTAGATCATTTAGCTTAATCCTAATTCGCTTTGCTTTCACTTTTAACCTTTACCTCTTAAAGCTGGAAGATCAATAGATTCACTCCTTTCTGTACATTTAGACATGAAAGCATTCCCCAAGAGACTGCTCATTTCAACAAAACTCCTATTGGCTTCTGCCTCCATCGCTTTGGCGTTATATGCAGCATCTAACTCTTGGGATTCCCTATCATACTTGCTCCGTGCTTCAGCCATCTCCCTCTCGAATTCAGCCATCAGAACTGACGTCTGCTTACAAAAAACGAGACAATGAGCAGAGAGGAAAGAAAAGCTGAATATAGATAGATTTGCCGAGAAATAGGAGAAACTAACAGTTTCTTCAAAGTTCTTCTTTAAGTTCTCTTCTTCTCTGCGCAGCCTCTCCAGTTCGTAATCATATGGGTTGCTGAACAAATGCATCTGAAGATTCTGTCCCGTAAGATTGTTGGGAAGAGATGTATCCGCTAATGCGTTGACTGTTGATCCGCCCGATGAGATGTTAGGAGGCTGAACACCACCTCCGTTGACAACCTCTGAATGGTTAACTACACAACCGTCACAACGCAACAAAGTCTTAAAATTCTAGTAAGAAACAAACTCTAGTCTATAACTAAAGCATGGCGATCACTATCCATGGGCAGATCCTGACCTGAAGAAGCTGCTCTCGAGGTCAATTGCTCTGATGAAGATGGCGTAGAACATGTACCTTGAGCACCCTGTAGAAGGGAAAAATCAAATGCATAAGCAAAACATGAGATCTAATCAGCACACCACACGTGTTTCTTGGAAGAAATCCAGAATGAACATTAACAAAGATCTGAATCTTTAAGCCAACAAAAAGAAACAGTCTTTTAAACAGCAAGTAACCTGATCTGATCTAGCAGAGCCTTGAATGTCTAATGTAGCAGCAGGGTCAGGGGAAGGAAACGCGAACTCTTGAGGAATCTCTTGGTCCAAAATGGCATCAGCATCATGACTTGTTCCATTATATTCTTCTCTAATCAAAGCAGATTCTTCTACATTCAAAGGTAACTCTGTGAAGGCAGCTTCCGCAACACGTGGCTGAGGTACCTCTGGAATCCTTAAGGAAACATCTTCATCAGGAGCCTGTGGCATCTCTATGTCACAAACCTGAGCTTCCGACGACTGTACTCTCTCTTGGCAGTCAGAAGCAGTCAAAACCTCAGGTACGGTCACAGAAGTATGTCCAATGGACTCGTTCTCCTCCGGGACATTCGTTGAAGCCATCGTTACAGGGTCATCTAGTTGAGTAGTGCCTGATTTGCTTTGTGCTTTTGGCAAACAATCTGTGGCTTCTTGAGTTCCTTCTGGAACCATGGCATCGATTTGCTTCACCAATAGAGCATTTTCGGATGACAAGTTTCTGTTTTTAATCAAAACATACATCTCAGACTATTAATGAAAACAACCAAGCTACTCAAATTTGCATTTTTTGGAAGCAAACACTAGAAGAATAAACACTGATCTTCGAGATTAATCATTTTTTTTTCTTTCTAAAAGAGAAAGAGCAAAACAAAACAAGCAAAGAGACCCAATATAGATACATTAACTTTGCGAAGTGATGAACTTTGAGTAAGAACAAGATTCGTAATTTAATTGCAGTGTCAAGAAGCAGACTTTGGCTACAAAGACTTTCCTTAAAAACCATGTTTTTAAACCCTTTTAACTTATCAATCAAAACCTCTTAACTTTCCCAAATTTCATAAATGTTAGATTCATCCAGTGATTCGTCTCGGACACAATTTTTGGAATCAAAGGAAAAGTGATTTTTTTTAAAAAAACAGAAACCCAATTTCAAGAGAATGTAGATTCGGAAATTAAAAGCAAAAACAGAAAACCAAAGGGCAGTGTAAAGGGGAAACCAACCTTATAACGGAAGATTCGTTCGCGGGAGAAAATAATCTGAAGCAAGAAATGTCGATTCAGAGGATTTTTAAGGTTTTTTCTTTTTCGTCGTTGTATAGTGAAGCTTTTTAGAAGAAGTGATAGGAAGAGAAATGGTTTCAGTAAACTAAGTTTGTATTGGGCCTATGGGCCATTACTATTTTTTTGGTCTCGTTTACGATTTATTGATGTGTTAATGTATTCAACAATCTTTTTTGAATTTGATCGTTCATGAATTTGTTATTCAGTCGTTTTTTCTTTTAAATATTTTACTAGATTCTCACCCTCGCGTCCACGCAAAGTAAATTTTTTTTATACTAAATTTTGAAATATACAAAATATGAAATGAGAAATAAAATATAATTTAAATGTTATTGATTCAAATATATTGAATTTATAATTCTTAGGTTTATAGTGAGAAGATAATATTTTGTTGATTTATTGTGTAATACTCCCTCCGTTTCACAAAGAGTGTCGTTTTGAGGTTTTATTTTTGTTTCACAAAGAGTGTCGTNNNNTATCGTTTGATATTTCCAACTTAAAACCTCTAAAAAATCTAGTATGATTTAATATTTTTCCGAGATTTTCTATTTGCTAATTTTTTGCTACAAAATAATTGGTTTTTGACAATATATTTAATTAATCCAGATAAATTATAGAAATATCTAAATGTTCTTATGTTTTAATAGTATAGATATATATCTAAAAAAAACTAATTTTCACTAAATAATCACATGAAAATTTCTTGACCAGTGTTAAACGACAACTCTCTCCTCTCTCCAAAATGGCGATTTTGGCGATTCTGAGAGCGATTTCTCAATTGCTCTTCCAAATCAGATCGTTTTCTGGGTTTAGGAGCGGTTTTTCCGATGATTGATGTTAGTGTGGAGTGATTTATTGGCGGTTTCACCCCAACATCATCCATGTCCGTAGTGGAGATCGTGTCTCCCTACGATGATGTAGAAGCGATAAACCGTCAACAACGTAAGTTATTTATCACTCATAAATCTCCATTAACCATTTTACGCTTTCTCTTTGCAGATTCATATCGAATTTTATTCTGCTTTCATCTTTTCAATACTCAAATGGCGGAAAATTTGCGAAGAGCAATTCAAGATATCAATCTCGGGGTTGATGATGAACCAATTGTGTTGCCATTGGAGATCTGTTCTGAAGCAGTGCGGGTGAACCAATTCTCCCTTATGGGACGCCCTTTGATTCCTCGACGACAGAATATTCGATCAACTGTGTCAATTCTACCACGCAACTGGGGTTTGACGGGTATTATCACGGGGAGAATGGTGGAGCGAAGGCGGTTCCAATTCATCTTCCCTACAAAAGAACTGATGCAATCGGTTATTAATTGAGGGCCTTGGGCTTTCAATGACAGAATGTTGATTTTGCAGCGATGGACTCCGGATATGGATGTGTTAGATCTCAATTACATTCCATTCTGGATGCAAATTCGTGGCATTCCTTTGCAATATCTGACAGAAGGAGTTATCAGAAGTATTGCTGGTAATATGGGACATGTTGTGGCAGTAATTTCAATCCAGAAGTTGCTGCAGCGGTGGAATTCGTCCGGGTGAAGATAAACTGGAATGTGGATTTACCTTTGATATTCCAAAAGAATTTCCAGTTCAGTCCAGGGGTGGATACACTTCTGCGTTTCAAGTATGAGCGGTTGAGGGGATTTTATGAGGTCTGTGGTTTGATGACACATGATTCTGGTGTATGTGTGCATCATGTTGAGGATCCAAACATTGAAGATGATAATCACGGTGATGATGTAAATGTAGGAGAAGAAGAACATGGTGATGCTGTCAATGATGCTGAAGATCACGGTCCTTTAGAGGAAATGATGAATAATCAGAATGAAGACGCTCCTGTTGAAGAAGTTGATCAGATGGAGGCTCAATATGAGGCGGATGATCATATTAATCATCCAAATGATGATTTTCTGCCGTTCACATATGAAAATTCCCAAGCTACTATGGAAGCTTTTGTAAGGGAAAGAACCCTCTTCATTGGATCTGATGCAGAGAGAAGAAAAAGATGTTTTGTTGAGAATTTGGTACAAGACATTGAGAGGGCGCTGCTAGCTAATCAACAAAATCAAGCTGACAATGGGATTAATTCTACGAGATCATCAGATGAGACAAGTGGAGATACCTGAAGATGAACCACCAGCACCGTATGGGAGCTTCTTAGCAAACCCCAATTCTTACTCTGGAATCTCCCTTGAGTCACCAGCAGAAGAGGAACAAGGTACCGATTCATTTGCTACTTCTCATTTAACACTGAAATCACAGGGCAGAATGGAGATGTGTCTAAGAAGAGAACTCGTGATGAGATGGAACCAGAAGAGACAGTCCTTGTCGATAAGTTTATGAATGGATCAGCAAAGTTGTTGTGTGGTCCGAGTGCTTTTCAGAAGTTGCAATCAGATTACCAAGGCTTGGGTGAAGCTGCAAATCACCCAAGTTCACTCAATGGAGGCGCGGTGGGCCCTAATCCACCAGATGTTCCATGAGAGTTGAGGTGTGGAACTGTCGAGTTTAGGACAACGCTTCACAGTTCGACGTCTAAAGGAGATGCAAAGGGTGTATCTCCCGGACATGTTGTTCTTGGTGGAAACAACACAAAATGATGACTATGTTAGGGATGTAGGGGTCTTATTAGGCTATGATGATATGCGTATAGTTTCTCCTCAAGGTTTAAGTGGTGGCTTAGTTGTTGATTGGAAAAAACATGTTTCTGTTTTTTGTATTTCCTATGATGCAAGACTTGTTGATCTTTCCATTGAATATAAATCATTTCAGTTCTACTTGTCTTGTGTTTATGGAAATCCAAATCCACAACTAAGAAATCATTTTTGGGAACAATTGCAAAGAATAGCTACATTAAGAACGGGTCTTTGGATGATTTGTGGTGATTTAATGAGATTATTAGTCAATCTGAGAAAAAAGGAGGTCGATTACGAAATGCTGGTAGTTTCAAAGATTTCAATATGATGCTTCAAGTCTGCGGAATGAAGGATTTAAAATATAAAGGAAACCCATATAGCTGGGTTGGAAGGAGAAGAACAGAGGTAATTGAATGTTGTCTCGATCGAGTTATGGTAAATGCAGAATGGTCTAGTCTTTACCCTGCTTCTGAAACAGAGTTTCTTGACCTAGCAGAATCGGACCATAGACCAATGATTATTACAATCGAACATGAGCCTTTGATTAGACGAGGTAAATTCCGATATGATAAACAATTATTTCACTATGATGATTTTGCGGATTTAGTTTGTAAATCATGGAATGATGAATCAGCAGACAGAGGTTCTATTTCTACAAAAATGAGCTACTGTCGAAAAAAGATGGCACAATGGAAGAAAAGAAATCGTACAAATTCGGCTGAGTTAATTGAAACCTTACGAAGACGTATCAGTATCATGGTTCGTGATCACACAATCCCAATTGAAGAGATTCATAGTCTAAAGAAGGAATTGATAATGTTTACCGTGAAGAAGAAGAATATTGGAGACCAAAAGTAGAAATACGTGGCTACATCTGGGAGATCGCAATACACGATTTTACCATGGAGTAACAAAGGCAAGAAAGGCCCGAAATTGCATCAAAAAAATAAAAGATAAGAATGGAATCTATCATAGACGTGATGATGCAATTGCTGCTGTAGCTGAAGATTATTTTTGTGAGATGTTCTCAACAACAAACCCAACAGATCAGGATGAGGTTTTCCTAGATCTTCAAAGTCGTGTATCGGACAAGATGAATAGTAAACTCACACAAAAAGTCAGTGATGAGGAAATAAAAAATGCAGTATTTCAACTAGGATCCGATAAGGCTCCTGGATCGGATGGTTATACGGCTGCATTCTATCAACAATTTTGGAAGGACATTGGAAATGACGTATGTAAGATGGTAAGGGATTTCTTCGACAACAATATTCTCGAACTAGTTATAAATCATACCAATATCTGTTTGCTTCCAAAGACAACTGATGCAGAGGAGATGAGTGATTTTCGCCCAATCAGTTTATGTACAATGAATTATAATATCATATCAAAGATTATGGTTCTCCGTTTGAAGGCGTGTCTCGGTTCGATTATCTCGGAATCACAAGCTGCTTTCGTTCCAGGTCTTAAAAAATAATATTCTTGTTGTTCATGAATTTCAGATAATATTCTTGTTGTTCATGAATTTCTGTCTGCTTTAAAATCGAAAAAGGATTGCTCTGAAACATATTTAGCGGTGAAGACGGATATAAGCAAGGCTTATGACAGAGTGGAGTGGAGTTTTCTAGAGCGGGTAATGCGGCAATTAGGCTTTGATGAGAAATGGATAAGATGGGTTATGACATGCATAACATCTGTTTCGTATTCTGTTTTGATAAATGGATCAGCTTATGGAAATTTTAAGCCGTCACGTGGAATTAGACAAGGTGACTCTTTATCTCCGTATCTTTTCATGTTAAGTGCTGAAATTCTTAGCCAAATGCTTTCCCAGGCTGAACTTAAAAGACGATTTCAAGGAATGAAGTTAGCAAGAAACTGTCCCACGATTACACACTTACTTTTTGTTGATGATTCATTGTTCTTCTCTCGAGCTACTGTTGAGGACTGCGAAGAAATGGCAAGGATACCTGACAACTATGAAAGAATAACATGACAAAAGGTAAATTACAGTAAGTCTTCGGTAATTTTTGGAATGCGTATTTCTGATAATAAAAGGTCTATTATCCAACAGATATTGGGTATTGATAACATCGGAGGGGGCGGTAAGTATTTGGGATTACCGGAATAATTTGGAAGAAAGAAAACAAAAAGTTTTGCATTTATAGTGAAGCGTATTAGAGATCAAGTGGAAAGCTGGTACAATCAATTCTTATCTCCGGCAAGAAAGGAGTGTTGATAAAATCGGTGCTATTAGCAAAACCATCTACTCCATGAATTGCTTTCTTATACCAAAGACAGTATGTGAAGAAATCAACGATATTCTATCTGAATTCTGGTGGGGTAAAGATCAAAGAAAGCGAAAAATATCGTGGATGGCGTGGAAAAGACTATCGCTACCAAAAAGTAAAGGAGGAATGGGATTTAGAGATTTATATAATTTTAACAGAGCTTTATTGGCGAAGCAAGCATGGCGAATACTAATTAATCCATCTTCATTATTAGCTCGGTTGTATGCAGGCCATTATCATTACAATTCGACGTTCTACAGTCGTCTTGTGGAGGACAGCCTCATATGGTTGGAGATCGATTCAAACAGGCATGAAAGTGCTAAAACAAGGTTTACGAGTACAAATTGGAGATGGAAAATCGACAAAGGTTTGGACAGATAATTGGATTCAAACTATATTGCCGAGATTGATTAATGGAGTCATTGAAGATCCGGATATGTTAGTAAGCGAGCTATGGAGGGAAGAAAAAAAAGAATGGAATGAAGAACTAATAGACAGAATAATGAATGCAGAAGATGCATGTATTGTAAAGCAGACAATACTCTCAAAATTTGCATCGAGGGATCGATGGATTTGGCCATATAATACAGATTCGTCTTACTCAGTAAAATTTTGGGTATTGGTTGGCAACACATATAAGTTACGAATATCCAATTGAACCACCGATTGGAAGTCTATCTACCAAAGATTAAACATTTTCTTTGGAGAACTCACTACAAGAAAATATGTCGTTTACAACGGACAGAATCGATGTAAAACAGACTTTCGGACGGATTAGCGATGATTGTCAAATCGTCGTAAAATGATTCTCGTTACTCGAGAATCGTCGTAAATCCGTCGTAAAACCTAGGACGAATACAAATCGTCGTAAATAATCCGTCGTAAAATCGATGTAACTTTACAACTACATTACGACGAAAGTTACCTCGTTGGTATTTCGTTGTAAAGACGTCGCAACATTACATCGATTTCTCAAATTTTTAAATTGGTAATCCATCGTAAAATCGTCGTAATATAAGGATGTACATTCGTTGGTAAACCGATGTAAAATTAAATCGATGTAAATTCGTCGTAAACTGTAGATCGATGTAAAATCGATGTATAAATTAATAATTAAAAAAAATATATATATATAT
>PKMM01021364.1:614613-691652 GCA_002933915.1 Eutrema heterophyllum
GGAAAATCCTGGCTGTCGGAGACCAGACCGAGTCGCGATTCGAAGGCGACGCAGATGAGATCGAGATGGTCTACATACACGGCGATGACGTCATACGACCCTCGCTGACCTGTGACGGTTTGGTTTGCATCCCCGTTCCAGGTAGTGTCAACGTTTTGAACCCTTCCACCGGAGAATTCCTTAGTTTTCATTCCGGCCCAGATCCACCAGTGACCAACCCCTATGGTTACCCACTTTACACCGGTAAATTTATTAAACAGATTAAAAATTGGCACTTTTGATAAATTTGTATTGATAGGTCTAAAAAATTACAATCGCAGTATCATGGTGGCATATTTTCCCTGGATCTTGGGCGATGGGATTCGGTATGGACAAAGTTAATGGGAGCTATAAGATAGTGAGGATGTTCTTTAATCCTTATCATTATTGCGAGATTCTTGATGTGAACATTGGGGAATGGCGTAAAGTGAGTCCGCCTTCTTACAAGGTGGACGCGAGAAGGAAGTCGGCGTGTGTGAATGGGTCTATCTATTGGTTAGAATTGTTTCATAATTTCTGTTTACTAGCTCTGGATCTTCACACAGAGGAGTTCCGTGATGTCCCACCTCCGCCAATTTGCTCGGAGGTAGACCAATTAGCGAACCTTGAAGACCGTCTAGCCATAGCCAAACTTAATAGCAACTCTAATCAGATAGTAGAGATATGGATCATAGATGCACATGAAGAAACATGGACCATGATTCACTCCATAAATCTTAGGTTTAATGGGTGGTTAAGGCCATTGACGGTTTCTAAGGAAGGGAATATTTTCTTCTATGACAATAAGAAGAGGTTGTTGAAATATTATCCAGAGACCGACTTCCTATGTTGCCTCGCTTCGGACATCTGTGTTATATCTCCTTTCGTCGAAAATTTGGTCCCACTTCCGAAGACATCCGGGTACCGATCTGGATTTCAATATCTAGATCACGCGTCGGGCTCCCAGATATCCAAGATTTTGAGACGAACCAAACTGCGGATCCCAAATATTTTGATTACCACTTCTCTTGTGTCTCTTGTAATTTTTCGTTATTTTGTTGTTTTGTCTAGGTCTTGATGTTAGTATGTATTATGATATATTTATAAAAAGGAAGTAACTTGATGTAATTTGACAATTACAAAGTGACAATCTTTAGATTCCCAGTCTCTTGCTAGTTTGCCATTGTTTACTGTATTGAGAAACGAAGGAGTATGTGTGTTTAAAAGATATGCCAGTGAGCTTCTATGAATTATTTGAGCGGGAGATTCATCTGGTGAACGGGCTGCAAAAGGAGTATGTGTGTTGAGAAGCGAAGGAGTGTATGTGTGTAATCATTGAGAATCGTTTATTCAAATCTGGTGAACGGGTTGCAAAAGGTGCCTATATATAGATTTTGGACGTTTTGTCGTAATTTTCCTGATTTGTCAACTTCGTCCACTTTTGTTATTTCCATTACGGTCTTTGTGTAATTGTATTCTTATTTCTTTTGCGGTCTTGTAACTTTGAAAATTTTATATTTTGTTACTAATATCTACTTTTGTCTTCCGAGTTTTCCATTTTTTTGTTTACTTTGCGTAAATGGAAATTAGATCACTTTGTTATAGCGAAATGTATATTTTCTCCGAATTTATTGTTTTAACTTGTAACTGGAAACTCATGTTTTTTTTTTTTTTGACAACCATAACACACATACATACATAGCATTCAAAAGAAAACATTTCTCACTCAGATCAAAAGGCAGATCAAAGCCAAAACGCACTGTTTCACCCTTAAGCGGGAGGAGCCGCAGCTGCGGTGGGCAGAATAACAGCCTCTTTCTGGGCCTCAATGAACGTCTTCATCGTCGCTTCGTCAACTCCAAAAGCCATGGCTAGTGACGTCAGATTGAGACTCCGAAGTAGCGAGTTCGACCCAACAAGAAACTGAGGCCGGTTCTTGTAAGCTGATGTGGTGAATCCGACAAACTCAAACGGTGCGGTCCGAGATGCGATCTGGCAGAAGGCGAAGTAGCGAGGGATCCAGAACACATCGCCTACGGAGACTCTCGTGTTCATAGCAGAAGTTCCATTCGGGAACACGACCTGAATCTCTCCGGAACCGGCCAAAACGATGCCGTATTCAGTCGCTGTCGGGTTCATATGAGGAGCCATCATTGATCCCTGAAAAATGTTTGATATTAGATCGGTTAATTACGGTTAATGTCTGAACCAAACCAATCTTTTGCTCGGGTAGATAGCAAAAATCTATACTTATAATTGGTTTATCTAAGCCAAACCAATAATTCATAGCCGGTCTAGTTATCCAACAATATCAAAATGAACTGACCGGAACCAACAAATTCTATAGAGCTTAGACAAATGACATTTTACCAATCTACTAATTCGCATAGACAGAAAATTTGCTAGATGTTGCTAATATTACTTGATTATACTTCAAATTTAGTGTAGTAATCGACTAAAAGATATGAACTATATACCGCGGTGAGATTTACGAGATAAACGCCGACACCCGAGTATTTGAGAGGCTCGTAATCCTCAGAATCAAGAGCTTTACTCCATCCATAATCGTTTTTGAAATCATGTTTTCGATCATAAATGTTGTACGAGTCCTCGCACTTGGAATTGGAAGATCCCGACCAGCGATTCTTTTCTTCGGATAGATCCAACATGGAACTTACTATGTTCCTCCAAGACCACCATGGACTGTAGTCTAGGTCTTGAGAGGTTCCTTGTTTCATCTCCAATAGTTTCTTCAGGTGCTTATGTTTCTCTTCCCCTCTTAATCCCAAGAACTCGGTCCACATTGTGGGAGCATGTTCCGTGATGCGCACAATGGGACCACGGGATTGACTCGTCATCATTTGTTCCAGCTTCGGTCGAGAAACCTATAAGTATTAAAGACCGATATGAGATGATTGAAATAGTACATGACCGATATGACACCAATTTCTACATTTAGGTTGAAATGTACTAACGTTGAGTGCTGAAGTTAAAGTGTCGGGATCAAAGCCGGCGAGCACAGACGACTGGCCTCCACCTATGTAGAAAGGCTACACAGCAGCAACAAGTAAGGCAAACGCAAAATTCTTTAAATATTGCGACTTTAATTAATTAGCCCTAGTTATATTGTTAAGTACTTGGAAGGTTTCGAAACCAAGGCTCTGAGATGGATCAATGCTGCAAATGACATGAAGTTGTTGGCCTCGGCCTGTGTTGAGCAAATAAAAGACAGAACCAGCCGGGATCCAGTAGATGTCTCCTCCTTTCAATGTTTTTTCTCCGAACCCATCTTTGCATATCACTCCAAGCGTTGCTTCACCTGCAAGTAAACACATGTTAATAGAGAAAGAAACTATTAGTGTGTGTGTGTGTGAGAGAGAGAGAGAGAGAGAGAGAGAGAGAGAGAGGGACCTTGACGAATAAAGATGAGGAGGCTAGAGTCAAGATACTGAGGGACAAAGAGGGTTTTAGGTTCCATTGTTAGAAACCCGATGTGCATTGGCTTCTCAATGATCCTTCCTTTTGGAGATATCGCAACTCTCATTTCTCCACCTTTTGATTTGATCACTCGTTTCCACTCTTTCATCATGAAAGATCCTTTTCCTCTTCCTCTTCCTCTACCTTCTCCTCCTCCTCCTCCTCCTCCTCCCCACTCTTTTTCCCCTTCATACCCATTTGATCTCATCATCATAACTCCATGGAAAAACACCACCAGAAGCAAAAACGTAAAGATTCTCTTGTTTTTCTCCATTATTCCTCTCTATCTCTCTCTCTGATGATTCAGAAATGTTTTACTTGTAAGAAGGGTGCATGCGCGTATGTGTTATGTAGGAGAAGGGAAGATGACACGTGTGGAACATGCAAACATTTGGAGCATTCGTGTCTATATATATACACCCAGTTTCCGTTTTCTTTCCACCACCTCTCACTTCATTATCTCTTTTTGGATTCCTCCTTAGTGGATAAATATTTGATTATTTGAGATTGGAGATCAAATAATAAATCATAGTTATTCGTTATTCGATGACGAATTATGTTTACACAGTGATTATTCTCTAAAACAAGGGTCATATAGCTCTTTGCGACCTTGACTCGATCCATTATTTATTATTGTAAACCACATACTTAGTATATAATTTGATACCGTGCGAGTTCTGGATTTGGAATCTCGCATGCAATAAATATTTATAGGTAATCAAAGTGAAATAGTGATTTACACTTGTTGTTGAAGAATTGTCTTTAGATTATTAAAAAATATGGGTTCTTTGACAATTATATTCATCCAAAGATATTAGTCGGATGTTAAAAGTCTGGATCACCACGTGTTATAAAACACATATATATATATATTATGTATTTAAGAAGATATTTTTGAAAATGAACTTTGTTTCGTAAGTTAATCCATATTATGCCATTACAAATAAAAAAAATAATTAAAATAGAAAATGATATAATTGTTTTTTAAAATTATTGATGAGAATATAGAAAGTATTTATTTATTATTAAAAAGGTTATTTACTATTTAGTTTCTTAATTATTTTTAATATTATATATTTTAAAATAATAATCAATCCATATATATTCAAAGAAAAAAATATATTCGAAATCTTGCTATATTTTTCAATATAATTTATTATATTTTATTTGAATATATATCAAAATAAAAGTTGAAAAATATTTTAGTAATTTTATAAAAATATTAGACACAGAAAAATTGATTTTTTAAAGAATTTGTGAACTAACCACAAAACTAGAGTCATTAAATGATGTATATTAGAGTTATGTTTTCAAGATTATAGGGTTTGCGGGTTAGCCGAATAATATTTTAGTCCACTGCAAAATGAGTTAAATAGACAAATTATTCCGTTTGACAACTATATATATAATTATGAGTTAGACATATTATAAAATTTTAATAAAAGTAATTTTTCTTAAATTTCAAAATAATTTCTTTAAAAAAAAGTACTATGCGCTATAATTATTATTGCGGGTTAAATTATAGTATATATTTATAAGATTTTTTTACAAGTGTCGGAACAGTCTCGGGTTTGGGCTTCTAAATAGTTTGAGGCCCAGTTCACTTGGCAAAGAATGGAAGCTCGAGTTGTTGCGAGGAATGAAAATTTACAATCATTATTTTCTTTTTAATAAAAACAAAAACATGCGCATAACGCAGATATATTCATATAGTTCACATAATAAAACTTTAGTGTAATAGCATTAAACCCATTTTGTAGGCTGAGAATTTTTTTATGTTCTACCATTTATTAAAATAATAGATAGTCAAAATATTGAAATTGAAAGTTAATAAGTAAGATGCTACATAGAAGAAGGAAACAAAAAAAAGGTTAAATTGATCGTCAAATTGACCTTTTGTACGGATCGGAGAATCAATCCACATATTATTTAAATAAAAGAATGTGATGTGATAATTAATTATGTGTGTTTCGAAAGAAATGAAACCGCGTTGTTTCTCTTCTTCGACATTAGTAAGAAATCAACTAATTCAATTCAAAAAAAAAAAATCAACTAACAAGTCTCAGTCTCGCGCTGTCCTAGACAAAAAAAAAAAAACTGTCCATTTGTGCCAGAAATATTGTTTATAGTTTCTTCTAGAAAGGAAATTTGAAATTTAATCTTGTCAAGATATAATTTTGAAGTTATTTGTAATGGCATTTAGTTGTTTGAAACTTGTTGATCATGATGACAACGAAAATATCGAAAACTGATTAAACTGAGGTTGAACAAAGGGTCTACATCGAGACCAGAGCCATGCCTAGGGTTATGCAGACCCGAGGCGGTATATAAACAAATTATTTTTGGTAAAATAATTACCATCGTTATTCCAAATAAATATAAAACTATAGTAAAAATTTAATGTAAGTTTAATGTATTACTGTGAAAAAGGGTTTAATCTATTAATGGTGCAGTGACCGTGAGTGTGCGAAGAAGATGAATGGGTTATTAGTTACCCTATTTTTACTGTATCTTAGTTTTTAATGTTAATTTATAATTTATTTTTTAAGTCTCTAAAAACATCCTGTTTATTTATTTGACTCAAATATTACTATAATCACAAAAATTTAGGCATATTTTTTTATAAAAAAATAGGAGCCCGTAGACCAAGGTTTCTAATTTCCTTACATAGACACGACCTACATCGAATATATAGAGATTATGTCTTTTTGTCTTCTCCTAATAATTTGATTCATCAATCATTTCTTCTTATTTTGTTTTCTCTCTCTCATGTATCTTGACGGAATTCCTTTTTGATTGTCTTGTAATTTGATAATTAATTTATATCCTATAAATATGCCATTTTTTGTAAAAAAAAACAATTAACATAATATATTACAAAACTACTTAGTTCATTCTCCATATCACTCTCTCATTCTTTTATCAAAATTAACAGATTTATTTTGTCGCTCATTATTTCCCGTAAATACGTAGTTTTCATATAATAAAAATGGTTTGTACGTATTTCAGTTTTTTCCGAATACATCTGTTTTTTTTTATCAACAATATGTATTATGATTTTGTCAAAAAAAAAAACAATATGTATTATGATTGTGACACTGTAATACAATACAATACCACAAAACACTAAACTACATATCCTAGTTAACGAGTAAATCTGTTTCTAAGCTAATCATTTTTATTTGTTTTAAGAATTAAAGGTCACAATTAGAACCGTGCGGGTTTGGATGCAATGAGAATAGAGAACCATGCAAAAACTGAAAAGACTGCGCCATTTTATTCAAGTTTGGCACTGTCCCCTTCACACGCTTACACATTTTCACTTGCATTCACTATATCTATTTTGAAGACTGAGAAAGCTAAAAAGAAATGAAAACCGAGATTTTTTTCAACAACAACAAAAAAAACAAATGATAATAACTTTATAATTTTGTTCATTATTTATTTATTTAACATGTTGACAACCTACGCAAACCGTGTGCATGTGGCCATCCATAAGTGCACCATCTATCGGCTGCGAACCCTCGTTAAAAAGTAATATTTATTTCCAGAAATTTATTGTTTTTGTAATTAGATTATGTACATATTGTTTCCTACTTTGAATGAATAATGTTAAGTTTAAAACTAATTAATAAAATATATATTGGTTTATGTTTTCTATATATTATTTTAGGTTTCAACGTATTTTCAATGTAAAATTCTCAACATGCTTACTCAAAATTTAAAATGATGATTCTTCAAACTCATTTTTAACCGAATCTCATTTTAAAATTGATAATTTATCATATTTGGACTACCGTACCTAAAACAAACATGACTATAATTAACACTAATACCAAATTAATTTTTATAGATTTCTAACTCAAAACTAATTAGTCTATATCTCTTATACATTACTTTATATTCCGCGGAGTTCATCCAGAATGTCGTACGCTACATCGATGTGTTACATTCAGCTTAGCACCTAGAAAATCATTTCCAACATTATTAAACCATAAATCATAAATCTTAAATGCGAACTTCTATGTTAATAATAGTTAATATACCGGAGATACATGCATTGAAATAGTTTTTTGTTTCCAAATATATCGACATATTCATAACCAAACACATATTTAATGTTTTAAAATATACACAAGTTAGTTGGAGTCTTGCAGGCCAGTGGTCTTCTACATGGTTGGTTAACCCAGTCAGCTCATGGGTTCGACTCAAGCTTACCCAAATATGGGTTTAAAAGGACCAGTGTGACCCATGTGACCAAAATTGTTAAATCTTTCGCTTGTTATCGAGTCTCAAACACTATAAAAACCTCACTTTTGTGAAGTTTGAATTAATAATTTTTCTTTATAGGATTAAAGATAGGAATTGGCATGAGTCGGACGCACAGGAAAATTTAGAAAGATTCGATGAAGTTCGAGGTCTTGGTTTGGTCGAGTTCGAGGTCTTGGTTTGGTGGAGTTCTCTAACTGATGCAATTATGAAATTGGAAGGACTCAAGGTAGGTACTTTGTTTTTCCTTTCGGCGGCTTATGATAACAAAGGGACTAGAAAAAGTAAAGCCAATTTTTGTAATCATTACAATTATATACCCTGATTTCCTTCAAACCTAATATTTTAAATATTACATAAAAGTGTTGATATATATGATTAACGATATCAATCGCGTTTTTTTCAACGAGAAAATTTTGGATTTTCAGTTCATGGGTTTTAAAATCCAGAACCAATGTTCGATGATATTTTGGCAGAATTACATACGTAAATATTTTTTTTCTCAAACCTAGACTACGTACCTAGTAAACATTTTGTTTTTCTTGAAAATTGAGATGTATTTCTTATTTTTCTTTGGCTACAAATCTTCTGAGGTATGAAGCAAATTTCTTTTGTGGGTCAAAGTTACTGTATACAAACTTATTTCATTTTTCATGCCACCATGCGCTCATACTATAATAAAAAAATAAGTAAATAGTAATAACTAAATAAAATAAAAAAACATGTTTCAATTTTTTTTTAATAGAAAAAATATATTATTGATTAATTAATGTCACATTCCGCTATAAAAATATTATTGTGATACTTTGTCAAATTAAATAGATCAGATTAATTTTTTTTTTCTTCTTATACATAATTCATGGTGGTGATTAGTCATTTCTACTTCGTGCCGACAAATAACGAATTAACGATGCACATAATATTCTTTTGCTTGTCATGACAGTCACGTGGGATGCACATGATGTCGGTAATATGTATAGATTAGTAGTTTTGGACCACTATTGATTTTGTTCTTTATTTGTTTGAGTGTTAATTAAAACATTCATATAAATTCATATAAATAGTGTTGAAGTCAACGCGGACATTTTGTGTGATAAATGTCGGTAACACACATTTTTTTATTATTATTATATGTTACTAGAAAAATGCGAGTTTTAGATATATTCGTCTTTTATTGGTTACTGAAATATGTTAAAATTAAATAAAAAAGAATTTCGAGAATCACGTTCCTATACTCGAAAGAGAAAATTTTGGGAGACAATCGGAACACAATGATTAAGGTCAATAGTCCAAATAATTTTTACCCTTGAAAACACCATCATTAAAGTTGTTAGATTTTCTTTTTAACATCGAGGTTGTTAGTTAATTCCATCAGTAATTAAACCTTACTGAAATTTATTTGTCCACACATACATGAGTGCGTATAAATAGATCATATACATATGTATACATGTTGTCACATGGAGCAAACGCGTAATGTCTTTTACTCTCTGTATAGTCTACAGGGACGTGTCATGTCTTCGTCGTTTCCTTAGCGAATGGAGTACATTCGCCTTTCACATTGTATTGCTTTCATTTTCAAGAACTTTGAAATTTTGTATTATTCATAAGGTACACAACAAATCACTTGTCAGAAGAAAGAGTTACTGCACATTAGTCGCTTCCAAGTGAGCACGAGAAAGATTAACAATGACCTCCTTCTCATTATTAAACAAAATATAATGACTATTGATCGAGGAATCTTTAACACTTGTTCTTCAAGATGTCATATTCTTCGTTACACAAAAACTTGGTTCCGAGTCTCTATTGTTTGGTAAAAGTTTTGTTTTGCTCTTGTAGTTCAACTTAGTGGTTCGATGTCGTGAAGGCATATTTTTCTTTTCTTTATTGGAACAGTCCTTTTTTGTAACTAGGAGGTAATCCTGATTTTTAGCACCCGATTAATCCATCTAAAGTGAGTGCAGTCGTCGAATAGCCTACTCACCGGGTTTTCTAACGGGTTTACAACATGACACCATCAACTGATCAAATGAAAGTGATTAAATAATTTTACGTTTGCAGGGAATCCATAACGCATACACCTACAGAACAATTTCTCCACAGAACCACTAGCCCATTACACCTCATTTTTTAAGTGGAATAAAAACCATAAACTATAACAATAACAAAATATTATACAAAACGGTTTAGCCATTAAATTTAAATTGCATCTCAATTATCTCCTTCTCATTAGCGTTAGGAGGAGATTCTTAGAATCTTAGTACAACCTCTCTTCTTCTTTTTTATCTAACATCCCTACATATATAATACTAACACGTACACGTTTTGACAAGTTTGTAGCAGTTTCGTTACGTGCTTACATATGATTGGTTGACTTAGACAAATTAAAAAAAAAACTCCGCATATATCATATCCTAGGTCTTCAACATGCATATGGAAGTAACCACTAAAGCGCTTTAAGGTGAGCTAATAATACCATAAGTTATGATCATGTCCAAAGAGGATCCCACCACGACATTGTTGAATTATTGTTGTTGTTATTGTTGTTGTTGTCCTCAAGGAATCCCAAATCATTGCTCACTTCGTCGGGGCTACTAATGAACTCATCACCACTTTCAAATGAACTCTCAAAGGACATATTTTGTTGTCCTTGCTCTTGTGCTGATAACTTTGTTTGCTCCAATTTATATAACAATTCTAGTAGATCTGATCTTTGGAGTTGCATGCTCACTAGCTCTACTTGAGTCTTAGCAAGTTGTGCTTGTAGCTCACTCACTTGTCTCTGCAAATGGTAAATTGCACCCGCACATCCGTAAACCGGATCTCTCATCCTAGCTCCTGCTTCATAGACCATGCTATTAACCGCATCTGTTCTCTGCGATTCCGGAAGTTCCTGATGATACAAAAACAAAACATGGTACATATTTAAAAATCAAATCATATTTCACTAAAACATTTATTTTTAAGAAGAGGATATAAAGTCTTGGACATTTTGTGGAATGTGGATAGTAGCATAATGTTGGGTATTTGAAATGATTGAATTTTGTTTTATATTTAATATTGTAAATTTGTGTTTTTGATGTTTGACCATGAAGAAATCCTTGACTTTTTTCCAAAGGTGAATGAAAAGGAATTGTTGAAATAGACATATGTAATTATACATAAGACTTTTATTCTTTTTTTCTTAAAGGGTTAGATATGTATATATATTTTTATGTTGAACATGTATAATAGGTTTTTACCCAAAAAAACATGTATAATAGGAGGCTGCATGTTGCTTTGAGGAAAGGTTGTTATTGACCTTTATTAAAATTGTAGGCCCTAGTTTTGGTCACATGACTTATGAACCATTATTGTTCAACAACTAGACTTTTAACCACTTTAACTTCCTTTTCACATTTTGAAAACCAGATTTTTTTTTTCAATTAAGAAATTAAAGTTAAATCATTTATATACAAATAACAAAAAAAACTTGGTATTAACTACTAAAAAAACAAAACAAAAACACTTTCTATTGTAAAAAAATAATTTATTAATAACCACTAGTAATTGTTTGCGTTAATTTTCCACATTATAATTTTGATGTTAAATATTAATAAGCAAATGTGAAATATTCTGGTCATGTACACACGTGCGTGATGACATATACATAGAAAATACACACGTGTAATAAGTAATAAACAAGAAAAGAAAAAGTACCTGCAAGAACTTAATAATGTTGCTAGCTCCGAACACACGGTGGGCGATTGTGAACTTCGCCGGATCCGTCGGAGGAAAGTACGGCGCCAAAACGCATTTCTCGGCGCACCGCCGCCGCAAAATCTTGCAAGCAGCACAAGGGCTAAGCACCACCGGCGGTTGTGGCGGCTGCTGCGGCGAAAGAGGCGGCGGAGGTGAAGAAGTGGGAGAAGGAGAGGTGACGGGAGTGGTAGTTTCTGACACGGCGGCGACGGCCGAGGCAGTGGGTGTGGCAGCCGAAGTACCACCGTTAATCTCCATCTTTAACATGATTCTTGATTTCTTGGTGGCTAAACTGATAATTTATTTTCTTTTGGGTTAATTAGTTGAGTTTTAAATAAGGAAGGAGTTAAAAACGAAAGTAGTTTGTGAGCGAAAGTGTTCTGTGTAGAGTGAAGTGATTTATGGTAAGGAAGATTGCTAGTGTATATATAGAGAGAGAGAGACAGAGGAGAATGATAACATGATGTCATATATTTAAGTTATGACGTAATTTATTTTGTTTGTAATAATTTATTTTTCTACCTTTACGGTGGCTCCTAAATTCCTCTTTTCCGTTTCAACGGTTGATTGACTTAGGCAGCTCAATTAAATTATTTCCACATTCGCACTTAAGCAAAACTTGTTGTATTAAATAAAAATCTATCCTTAAAGTAGTCTTTAAAAGGGAGTAATCAGATCCCCGTTTTCACATTTCCCTTATATATATATATATATGTACTCATATATTTTTAATACTCAAATATCTTTGAATTTTTTTTTTATATATAACTAGAAGGTTCGGAGCCTGTGAACCTGTACATCCCCTACAAGACAAAGTCATAATTTAACTCTCATTTAGAGAGCTGATCTTTCCCGACACGACTCGAATATATGACCACCAAAATCTTTACATTTTCAATAACCCAGAAAGTTTACCAGTATATCAATTCGTCGTTGGTATTATCTTTAAATTTACGACAAAATAATTTGGTTCTTGGGTGCCAAATCACCCAAATATGGAATACTCACACTGTTGAGTTTATAATTAATTGTGCATCTAACTCAATTTGAGTTCAAAATTTGTCATAATCACGCCTCTAATTTCTTTTTTTAAAAACAAAAAAATGTTGCACAAAGGCATTAACGAGTTTAATTGATTTTCAATGTGAAAACCAAGCTAATTTCGACAATGATTATCTACAACAATCCACTATCAAATGACCTGTGAGATAATACCAAAGAAAATAAAAAGAATATGTTGATAATTACAAGAATGAAATATACCGCAACTATGTTCTTATGTCGTCTTGTTGATTTATCTTAGACGACTGAGACAAGATTCTTCCATGCTTCCAGAAATATTGCAGCTTTTGGAGATGTCATTCGATTTTTTTTTTCTGTTGTTACGATTAGTATCTCATATGTATCTTTTGTATATCTCCATGACTCTATCTAGTGTAATATTTATCATACAATTATATCATCTTCTACCATTTTTTTTTAACATAATATCAAAAGATCCTGACTTCCATTTTTATTTTCTCTTCTACAATGATTTCCACACTTTCTTTAACTAGTGATACAATCGCCAATTTTGGTGATTTTCAACACCATCTCCATCATTGGTTCTATTCAAACAAATACAGTTGAATTCCAGCGTCAACTTCTCCCTTGAAGCATGGAACATGCTTGCATCAAATTACAATAAGCTCATTCGAGATCACATCAAGCAACTCAAACATTAGTTAAATACAGTGTATGATAGGAAATAAACTAGTGGACAAATACATGCAACTAATGAAGACAAAAGCTTATGCTTTTGCTCTGCTTGGCAGCCATGTTGATCATAAACATCCGATGGATCCATAGATGACTGAAAAGCTATAATAAAATCCATTCATAGACCAGAATGGAGGTGGCCGCGGAGAGAAAATTCTTTAATTTTTGCGGCAGTTTTTTCATTTGTATCCGCTTTGCCAATAATTAATTAACCGTGTATTTGATTCACTCTGTAAAAGTATAAAAAGATTTACAAAATATATTTACACTAAAAAAAAAGTTCAAAACTCAACACAAACAAATTGCTGTATTCATAGAGAAGTTTGTTTTGTTCTTATTTTGTAAGAAGTTTAATATTGTTACAATTTATTCGATTGAATACAAATTTATACAATTTATGTCTAGATATAATATTTTATATTTATACAATTTCTATAAATATACTTATTTTTATACATATTTTATAAAAATCTCAATATTTTTCAAGACCGGCCATGGCCACCTCCAGCAATAAAGATTCGTCGATCTATGTTCTGGCTGATCTTATCTTCATTATAATTATTATTAATTTTTTGCTTTAATTTATTATAATTATTGTTTTTTAATTAAGTTCTTAAATGTTTCCACCGAAACTTTGGCACTTTGGAGTCTATATATTAGTGGCAAACAGTTTAAAAAAATTATCTTTTTATTAATAAATAAAAATAACATTTCATCAAAAAGAAGATCTCGCTGTTAAAAAAATAAAAACAGAGACTATAAAACTTCTTACGACTGTAAACAAAGAACATAGGATAGACAAAGAAACATTCTTTTTATTTTTTTTCACGTCAAGGTTCTACAATGGTGGATTGATACATTTTATAGTGAAATGTCAACATCCTAAGGATTAGATCCATCAATCTGGTGTCGCCACCTATAGCTCTATTCCTGAGCATAAAACATCCTTGTACGAACGTTTTGATCGCATATCTTTACTCAGCCTTTGCGCACAACTCCCAGTTGCAGGTTGTCTCCTCGCACGTGAGAGCTTAGACTGTTGTTGCTCTTTTGTTTTATCTGATCTCACCTTTACTGTTTCCTGCAACTGGGCCTGATTCTCTTTCAATTGGGCCTGCGTTTTCTTCTCTTTTGAATCCAAATCTACTGTCTTTAAACTCTGCGTTTTGTTCTGTTTCATACTTAGAGTTTTAGTCTAAACCAGACTCACGTTTGGTGTTGTTCCTCTTACATCCCCCCTCAAACTTGTGGTTGGTGGAAGACAAACACCAAGTTTGCTGCGAAGAGACATAAATGAGAGACGAGGAAGTGATTTGGTAAATATGTCTGCAAGTTGAAACTGAGCTGGGATATGAAAAGTTTCAATGACACCAAGGGCAACCTTCTCTCAGATGAAGTGATAATCAACCTCAAAGTGTTTAGAACGGCCATGAAACTTGGGATTAGCAGAGAGGTGGACTGCAGACAAGTTATCACAAAGTAACCGAGCATGTTTAAACTGTGAAATACCAAAATCTCTGAGAACAGAAGCCACCCAAGTTAACTCTGCAGCAGTCTCAGCTAGAGCCCTATATTCAGCTTTTGTGAAGGATCTATAAACTATAGGCTCCTTTGCTGATTTCCAGGATATAAGGTGAGGACCAAGTAGAGTACAAAAACCTATTGTGGATCTTCTGGTGATCTTACAACCTGCCCAATCACTGTCACTGAATGCAAGGACCGAGAGTTCACTTGAGGAGGACAAGTTGAGTCTAAGATAAGTAGTACCTTGAATGTATCTCAAGATACGTTTCAGAAGATGAAAGTCGGTGACAGTGGGAGCATGCATTCTTTGACAAACCACATTCACAGCAAACTGGATATCAGACCTTGTAAGAGTAAGGTACTGAAGTTTACCCGCAAGACAACAAAAATATGTTGGATTTGGAAACATATCATCACCATCAGGAACTTTATCAAGCTGTAAGGGAAGAGGTGTGGGCATGGGGTTGCACGATGCCATTCATGCAGCAATGAGGATCTCTTCTGCATATTTAGATTGATGTAAAAAGAGACCAAATGAGTGAAACTGAGCCTGAATCCCAAGAAAGTAACTGAGCTGACCGAGATCTTTCATAGAGAATTTGGCATGTAGAGATGTGATCAGAGACTTCATCAATATATGGAAGCTTCCAGTGAGTAAAATATCATCCACATAGAGTAAAAGAACCAGAGTTTTGCCATCATGATGATAGATAAATAAGGATGGATCAGCTTTACTGCAGAAAAAACCAAACTCCAACAAATAATTGCTAAACTTGTCAAACCATGCTCTATGCGCTTGTTTCAAACCATATAAAGCTTTCTTGAGAGAGCACACATGATTAGGGGCTGGGGGATCTTCATAGCCTGGTGGTTGTATTATAACGACGGTTTCTTGAAGATCCTCGTGCAAGAACGCATTCTTGACATCAAGTTGTGTGATACACCATTGTTTAGTTGTTGCAACATAAAGAACAATTTGAATAGTAGCAGTTATAACAACAAGGCTAAAAGTCTCAATAAAGTCCAAACCCTCTTCTTGAGCAAAGCCTTTCGCAACAATCGAGCTTTGAGCTTATCTAGAGTGCCATCAGCTTTGAGTTTGATTGTAAAAACCCATATGCAACCAAGAACATGCATATCTGCAGTACGCAACACAAGATCAAATGTATTTGTTTCATAAATGGTCTTCATTTCTTCATATGTGGCTCCTCTCCAGCCTGGGTGTTTGAGAGCTTCTTCAATAGATTTTGGAGTAGCAGGGATGGATGTACTCGAAAAGAGAGCATACTTTGTATTTGGCTTCACAATACCGGATTTGGACCTTGTATTCATAGGATGAACTGATTGAACAGCCTCTGCATCAGAAGATGTATGTGTAGCAGAAGTGTATGTCCTACTAGAAGAGAAGGAAGATCTGTCGCCTATAGGAACAGAATCTGAGTCTGTCGTACGCTTAGAACACTCCCCTCTCTCTGTAGTAGACACATTTGCGGAGAAGATGAATGCATGTTCATAGACTGCGAAGAATCAGCGAAAGTAGTTATGTCCGAGGATGTTAAGGGAGGTACCTGAGGTACATACGCATGAGGTGGAATTGATTCTTTCCAAGATGTAACCAGAGGTGTAGAGACAGATACAGAAGTATCAACAGTCTGTTGTCGAAAAGGAAAATGCAGCTCATCAAAAATCACATGTCTGCTAATATAGAGCTTCCCTGTTCTGATGTGAAGACATCGATATCCTTTATATTAGTGTTGTAACCAAGAAAGACACACTCCAAAGATTGAGGATCAAATTTATTAGTAGTGTAAGGTCTAATACAAGGGTAGCAAGCACACCCAAATGTCCTTAGAGCAATATACACATGAGCTTGATTTAACAAGAGTTCAAATGGACTTTTGAGATGAAGAACCTGAGATGGTAGAAGATTAATCAGGTAGACTGCAGTATAAAAGGCTTCGACCCAATACTGAAAAGGAGCAGTACTCTGAAACAGCATAGCAAGTCCCAATTCTGTAATGTGTTTGTGTTTTCGCTTAGCCAAACCATTATGTTGAGGGGTGTCTGGACATGAAATAAAGTGTTGAATGCCTTGTTCAAGAAAATGATCTTTCAGTGTTTGACTAGTGAATTCTCCTCCCCCATCACTCTGAAACACTTTAATCTTCTTGTTATATAGATTTTCAACCAGTTTCTGAAAGTTGAGAAATGTAGACAATAAATCTGATTTAAGTCTCAATGGATAAAACCAGCAGAAACGAGAGTAATTGTTTACAAATATGACATAATATTTAAATCCTTGCACATATGCATAAGGAGCAGGGCCCCATAGGTCACAATGAACGCTTTCCAAAGGTTCTTTAGCTAAAAAATCAGACTCTGAAAATGATAACTTAGAGCTTTTGCTCATTTGTCACGAACCACATAGAGAACTACTACTCTTATTACTGATAATAGACTTGTTGCTCTTCAAGAGTTGGAGAATCTGAGAATTAGGATGGCCTAGTCGAAGATGCCACACCTCATCGCTGACTACTTGTTGGCGTGAAGAGAAAAACGACATTGCTCATGAATTCTCCTTGTATAAACTTTCATCCCTTTTTCCCTGTGTCAACACTCTCTGTGTATTTTTGTCCAAGACACAGACATGATTAACATCAAAGTAGACACCACAAGGATAGTCATCACAAAGTTTTGAAATAGATAAGAGAGGTTTATGAATTTTAGGATAAACCAGAATATCTTTCAAAGGTAAGCTACATGTACCAGTGGAGAGAGATGTTGAACCAACATGTGTGATTGGGACACTACAAGAAAACACAGTTTTTGCGACTCCCAAAATAGTCACAAATGAGTCATTTGCGACTATTTTGAGACTAAAAAAATTAGTCGCTAATATTTGGTCGCTAAATTGAATGGTCGCAAAACAGTCGCTCTTTTGCGACTAATATGTGACTAACATATCAGTCTTAATTTACAGACTGATTTTGCGACTACTTTTCAAAAAAAAAAAAATTTATTTTTTTTTTAAAAAAAGACAAAAACAAAATACAAAAAAAAATAATTTTATTTATTAAATTAATTAATTACAGAAAATGAAAAAAAAAATTAAAAAAAAAAAAAAAACGACGTCGGGATGTTGAAACATCCCCTTCCGATCTCGGCTCCAATTCCCTCCAATCTCGGCTCCAATTCCTTCTGCGCCGCCTCCCATGTGGTTCTCTTCACCGTCCGTCGTTCTTTCGACACCGTCCTTAGTTGCAGTAAGCTTCTCGATGCTTCGTCGGCTCTCCTCCTTCTTCTTCTTAGCTTATCGCCAATTAACGATCTGGTGAGAAGGAAGAAGAAAGATCCGGCCAGCCTCTCCTATCGCCACCGTCAGACTCCTCCAGAGCCGCTTGGTCGCATCGACGACCTCCGCGAATCCTCTTCAGATCTACAATTCCTCTCCGCTCACTGCCTCCTCCTCCTCCGCGATGAAGCTTCTCGTTGATAGCATCGGTGAGCATCTGGAAAAAAAAAAGATAGTTAGATCGAAGGAAGAAAAAAGATACATAGAGAAAAAAAAGAGAGACTTAATTAGATGTCGAAGAGAAGGAAGAAAAAATAAGAGAAGGAAGAAGAAAGAAAATCGCTGGGAGGAGAGAGAAATAAACTCAATTAAAAAAAAATTAGATCCTCCACCGTTGGATTAAACCAATCAACGGTGGAGGATCTCAATCCTCGTCACAATGAACTAGCCAATGAGAAACTTTCATTATTTTTGTCATTTTGTCGCAAATTTGAGACTATTTTGTGACTACAATTGAAAAAATCGACTGAAGTTGTTAAACAGTCCCAAATTTGGGACCATTTTGTGACAATAAAAAACCTTTACCCTAAACCCTAAACTTTAAGAACCTAGAAGATTTGAATATGATTTTACAATGATTTTGTGTATCTAGCATTTCAAAAATATAATAAAACTTAAAAATAAGTAAATTTTGAGAGAATTTTTATCTTTCAAAATCATTCCTTATAAAACACAAGTAACACTTAGTAGATGTTATGATTAGATTGAAATTTTTGTAAGTGTTATATTTTTTTGTTTATTATTTGATGTTTATGTGTAAGATCTAGTTTACAATTTAAGATTTATAGTTTATGATTAAGGGTTAGAGGTTTAGGGTTTAGAATTTAGGATTTATAAAAGGGATTATAAATTATCATATTTTAAAAAACTGTAAGTTTTGAATTTTTTTGTATATTATTTGATGTTTATGTGTAAAATTTAGTTTAAAATTTAAGATTTAGATCAAGTTTATGATTAAGGGTTAGAGGTTTAGGGTTTAGGGTTTGTGGTTTGAGTTTAGAATTTATTGATTTCTATAAAAAAATCAAGTGGAGTTGCAAATTAGTCTCAAATTTGGGACTATTTTGTGACTACTATTAAAAATTAGTCGCAAATTAGTCACAAAAACTGGGTTTGCAAATTAGTGTACATGTTACCTTAAACCCTAAACTTTAAGAACATATAAGGTTTGAATATCAATTTACAATGATTTTGGGTATATAGTTGTTCAAAAATATATTTTACAATTTAAGATTTAGATTTTATGATTAAGGGTTAGAGGTTTAGGGTTTAGAATTTAGGATTTATAAAATGATTATATTTAAAAAAATTGTAAGTGTTGATTTTTTTGTATATTATTTGATGTTGTTTACAATTTAAGATTTAAATCAAGTTTATGATTAAGTGTTAGAGGTTTAGGGTTTAGGGTTAAGGGTTTGTGGTTTGAGTTTAGAATTTATTGATTTCTAAAAAAAATCGAGTGTAGTTGCAAATTAGTCCCAAATTTGGGACTATTTTGTGACTACTATTAAAAATTAGTCGCACATTAGTCCCAAATTGGTCACAAAAACTGGATTTGCAAATTAGTGTACATGTTACCCTAAACCCTAAACTTTAAGAACATATAAAGTTTGAATATCACTTTACAATGATTTTGGGTATATAGCTGTTCAAAAATATATTTTACAATTTAAGATTTAGAGTTTATGATTAAGGGTTAGAGGTTTAGGGTTTATAATTTAGGATTTATAAAATGATTATAGTTTAAAAATTGTAATTGTTGAATTTTTTTTGTATATTATTTGATGTTTATTTAAAAAAAATCGAGTGGAGTTGCTAAACCGAAGCAAATCAGTCACAAATTTGGGACTACTTTTGCAAGTCCTTAAACAGTCGCAAATAAGCGATTATTGTCTGACTACTTTTTTTAGTCGGTAATTTGTGACTATTATGCCTCTGCATTATGAGTAGTCGCAAATCAGTCACAATATCGTCCCTCTTTTTTGCGACTAAAAAAAGTAGTCGCAAAAAATAGTCACAAAACTGTGTTTTCTTGTAGTGGGAGAAAAGAACCATCATCCATCATGACATTTTCAGTACCATTGTAGGGAGCAGTGACCTGAAGATTCTCTGCAGAGCTTGTCATATGCGAGGTAGCACCAGAATCAGGATACCAAGTGCCTTGAGGTTGAGCTGGAGATGGAGAGGAAATCTGCATTGATGCAAGGGCTTGAGGGACTTCGTCACTTTGGTAGTTGGTATCAAAACGATTCCAGCATCTGAGAGCCACATGACCAACTCTTCCACAAATTTGACAAGTTGGTCGTGTTTGAGATTGTGAAGCAGCAGAGCCTTGTCCTGTCCAGTTGTTTGTAGACCCTTGAGTGTTCCAGTTTGTAACTTTTTGTGAGACCACAAGTTGAATAACCACCTCTTCCTCGATATCCATTAGATCGACCTCTTCCCCGAGAACCAAAATAGTTGGAGTTGTAAGACGCTTGAGGATGAAGTTGAGACGAACCACCAGGATTAGGCACTGAGCCATGAACTTGAAACACCATTTAAGGGTTAACCGTGACAGGTGTATAAGCCTTGATACGACCATGAAAACCAATAAGCTGAGAAACGACTTCGTTGTATGTTGGAAGAGGTGGTTTGTGCATTGAGGTTTGGATAGAAGTGGTGAAAGCCTCATATTCCTTTTCAAGACTTTGAAAAAGATGGTAAATCTTCATAGGTTCAGAGATCGGCTTACCAATAGATATCAGCTGGTCACACAAATCATTAAACTCCCTGAGATATACTTTAAGATCTTTATCACCCAAACTAGTGGTTTGAAGAGCAACAAGCAAATCAAACTCACATGACATAGTATTTTGATTGAAGTTTTATGCAAGAGCAATCCAGATCTCACGTGCAGTGGTAAGACCAAACGCATAACCCAGAACCTCTTCAGATAGAGTACCAAAAAGCCATGACTAGATAAGCTGATCCGTTTGTAACCAAGCTTCATAGTCAGGATTACTTACATCTGAGATCTTGTTGTTGAACTTCACACGGATCTTCTCTTTTGGTGGAGACAAACTACCATCCACAAACCCCAAGAGCTTATGAGTCTTGAGCAGAGCTTTGACTTGAATCTTCCATCCAAGATAGTTGGAATAAGTGAGTTTGATGGAGACAAAACTGAACACGTTGATATGACTTGGAAACGGAAACATATCGGAAACTCCCTCAGAGAGCTCTGATACCATGTTAAGAAAATAGAAACAGAGACTATAAACTTCTTACGACTGTAAACGAAGAACATAGGATAGACAAAGAAACATTCTTTTCATTTCTTTTCACGTCAAGGTTCTACAATGGTGGATTGATACATTTTATAGTGAAATGTCAACATCCTAAGGATTAGATCCATCAATCTGGTGTCGCCACATGTAGCTCTATTCCTGAGCATAAAGCATCCTTATACGAACGTTTGATCGCGTATCTTTACTCAGCCTTTGCGCACAACTCCCAGTTGCAGGTTGTCTCCTCCCACGTGAGAGCTCAGACCGTTGTTGTTCTTTTGTTTTATCTGATCTCACATTTACTGTTTCCAACAACTGGGCATGATTCTCTTTCAATTGGGCACGCGCTTTCTTCTCTTTTGAATCTAATTCTTTTGTCTTTAAACTCTGCGTTTTGCTATGTTCCATACTTAAAATTTTAGTCCGAACCATACTCATGTTAATTTGATTAATAATGATATGATATAAGGAAATTAACACAACAAGCCAAATGGTTATTTTAGGTTGCCTAAGTTTGGTATTAGAAATGTCTTCTTATTTTTTTGTTTTTATTTACTTATTTTCTCGAGTTTGTATAATCTTGTTAGACTTTTCCTGTTTGAAATAACGATTTTTATGGAAGTGGTAGGAAGTATCCAAACCAGTAGTCTTTATAAACCCTCTTTCTTCTTTATAAATAAAAAAAAGATTGAATATTTAAAAGAATTTTGGCCGAAGTTGACGAAAAAAAAGAAAGAAAAGAATTTTGGCATAAGTCCATATTTATCTCCACTTCTTTCAACGTTTTCTTTGAGACACGACATATTTAATTGATGTATTTATAGGAAAATCTTCAGCTTAGCTTTAGAATATATCTAAGTGACTTAATAAAACGTGGCTACATTCTCTTTGTATCAACTTGGTCATAATCTCTCTTTTTTTTTGAATAATAACTTGGTCATAATCTTGATCCCAAAAAAAAAAACGTGGTCATAATGTTTTTTTTGTAGCAAATTTGGTCATAATGTTGTGTCATGTGTGCATGATTAAATGAATACGAGATATATAGTTTAATTTATTCATGATTATAAATGACTCCTACACCTTGATATCTCTGGACTATAATTTGAGTAATAATTTAGTTTCACTGTTATCATTCCTTAATTCTAATCTACTCTATTTCTTTTCATTTTTTGGTTGCTACAATATATATCTTATTTGCTTCCGATACATGTATATGAAAAATAGAGTCATATATGTATCCTTTTCCGAAAATACTTTAAACTCCACATCTAGGATCTGACTTCCTGAACGAATACGACTAGGACTTAATCCGCGCTAATTATAGCGCATGATAATTTTTTAAAAAGAAATTGTTTTGAAATTTAAAAAAATTGCTTTTATCTGATTTTTTAACTAATGATTATAGTAAAACTGTCAATTTGTAATAATTTGTCTATTTAACTCATTTTACAGTGAACTAAAATATTATTCGAATTAATCCGCAAAAACTTATAATCTTGAAAACATAACTCCAATATGCACCGTTAAATGACTCTAGTTTTTGTGGTTAGTCTACGAACTCTTAAAAAAAATAGTTTTCTTATGTCTAACTTTTTATAAAATTAGTAAAATATTTTTCAACTTTTGTTTTGATATATATTCAAATAAAATATAATAAATTATAGTGAAAAGTATAGCAAGATTTTGAATAGATTTTTTTCTTTGAATATATATGGATTGATTATTATTTTAAAATATATAGTATTAAAAATAATTAAGAAATTAAATAATAAATAATCTCTTTAATGCAAAATATATATTTTCCATATTCTAATCAATAATTTTAAAAGACTATTATATCATTTCCTATTTAATTTATTTTTTGTTATTTGTAATGGTATTTCATGTAATAACTTACAAAATAAAATTTATTTTTAAAAATGTCTTTTTAAATAATATTATAAAAATATATCGTATGGACTGACATTAATATAAAAGAAAAATAATTTGATTAAATATATATAATAGTAACACGTCAACTACGTAAGAAAAATCATGAGGTGCACGTTACAACTACCTGTCGTCCGAGAAGCATAAGAACGACACGTAGTCAGTGATCGAGCGAGCCAGTTCGTTTTGAAAGAGTTATTGGGTCTGCTATTTGATTATTTCTCTATCTTTGCTGCCACAATCAAGATCGACAACGCTATCTTTCTACTTCTCTCAACCATATCAATTTATTCAGCTTCTTGAAAATATATTTGTTATTTAATTTAGCTCATACTATTATAGTAGAAGTTAATTAATTACTTCTTTTGGGGGACATATTAGGGATAAGTTTGGTGGAAATTGGTCAGCTCATTGGACATATTAAGTAATAAAAAAAGGGCTTCTTTGATTTTTGAGGTACTAACGAAAGCTCCTTTTTTTGTGTGTGTGTGTGTGTGTAACGAAAGGTCTTTTGGTTTGCCTTTATCCATTCAAAAAGGAACTTTCTTACAAAAAAAAATTAAGAACCATATTCCACGGGCCACATTCTTAATTATATTTCTATTCAAAGTAATTGATACGTTGTATTTATATATCTGCAAATAAATCCATATAACTGCGGGAAACAAAAATGCATAATGTAGCGCTTCTATCTCAGCTACAACAATGAAATTATTATCAAAGTAAAAGTACACATATATATACATAGATGTCAAGTATATAGGTGTCATGTGTGTATAATAAAAATGAGTCAATTATAAGGACTAATAATAATAATGCGTAGAAAACTAAGACTAATATTATATAAGCATATATATAATGCATCATTTTTTTTTCTCAAATTATATATGCATCATTTACTATTGATAAATAAGACTAAATGTAGACGGGAGTAGGGATTTGTCAAACTACTACCTTTTTACCTTAAGAAATATATTAAAATAATTTAAACATTTATCGAATAATTTAAACTCCACCAATACAAGAACTCCAAGTTTCTAACTTGTAGAAAAATGAGTTTCCTCCGCATAACATTAGTCTCTTATTTATATAAAAATACAAACAATTTTAAGAAAAAAACATAGAAGATAAACGAAAGAGATTAAAGCTTCCTGATTTCGTAGATTCGGTACAGTTGATAGATTTGCTGTATTGGAACAGACCATCCCAAAGATTGTTTGCAAACCGCATGCAAAATCTAGTCAAATCAAATTCACATTCTAATCGTCAACTCAGCTGAATTAACACATAATATTTACTTAAAATCAAATATAGATCAAAACACGATTCAAAATTTAGGTATGACGATTTATGCATCATATTTTTTGTTAAAAGGTTTTTTTAAATGCAAGATAACAAGTACATGGTTATGACCTTTTCAATCATACATTTCGAGAGAGTAGCTAGAGAGAGATACAGGGAAAACATATACTAATTAGTCTAGTTTTTTAGGTAAAAACTAATAGAGATTTTGCAAGAATTGTCGCTTATTTGAAAATTCATTAGTTTGTTGTCACTTTTTGAAAGTGTAATAGAAAATAACACTTATTTTACTGTTCAATCCAAATTTATTCATGTACAGTACGGCGTGTACGATAATGGACGGTATACGATATAGCAATAAAAAAGTTTTTCACCCAAAAGATGACAACTATTTTTAACACTTTAAAAAGTGTTTAAATACTAATAAATCTTCCACAATCTATGCAATTATGTCAAAACTAATTAGTCTAGTTGTGATGAGACAACATAAGGTACAGAGAAAAGGGATGAGCAAGTAAAGAATTAGTTCACTAGAAACGATTTACGCATTGTTGATCTTAATAAATTATAGATTAAAAAAAACTAAAAACATGTAATTCAGTAATCTTTTTGAATGGATAGAGAGTTTGTCTTGTGGATCAAGATCATAAATCGAGTTCCATCTTCTTCTTTTTTGCCTTTTGA
This sequence comes from Eutrema heterophyllum, assembly GCA_002933915.1. Classification (NCBI taxonomy): domain Eukaryota; kingdom Viridiplantae; phylum Streptophyta; class Magnoliopsida; order Brassicales; family Brassicaceae; genus Eutrema; species Eutrema heterophyllum. Next base: position 639,940 of record PKMM01021364.1, read on the forward strand.
ATGGATAGAGAGTTTGTCATGTGGATCAAGATCATAATTTCTCCGTTTTCTCAGTTGCAATTTCATCTTATAATGAATAAGAGAAGAAGGGAAAAGAAAAAAAAAAACAGTTTTGTCAAATAAACGATTAAGGTGGCAGTAGTTAATTAGATGTAATATATTCCATATTCTCTATCTGCCTCCACTATATTACCACCCATTTACATCTTGCATACATGCTGATATTTTCCACACAAATGTGAAATAAAAAAATAATATTCCGAAATATATAAACTTAAGTGTATAGAGGTGTGTATCTCTGGCACTCTGTGTATTGTCACTCACAACTCTAATGCGCGTGGACCTTTGTGATACTTCCAAAGGAGAAAACACTTATTATATATATATTTGTTATTTTTAATTACGTGTGCTAACTGTCAAAGGAAAAAAAAGAAAAAAAGGCATTGCATGTCGGAATTATCTGAAGGTAATATGCATGTACGGCAAAAAAAAAAAGAAGGTAAAATGAATGTTGGAATTATCTGAAATTAATGTGAGTAATATTTTCATATCATGTGACAAACCAATGATTTTGCAGTGACAGTCGTTAGCAAATTTAAATTATAGGAAGAAAGGGGATTTGCCGATTTGTACAAAGTGTAAACACAACAAAAAATTATCAAACTCCCGCCTAAAATGTGATTAAAAATATATTTTTTTTATTTGGTCTCATCCCAAACATCACTCGATTATGTGACATCTATGTTTTGCTCTTGAAACTTTTTCAGTTAAATTAACGACACTTGGTTGTAAAAGAATTTAAGATTAAATATCATATAAAATGGCATTATGGTTATTAGTGATATTTCATGAGCATGTTTTTTTTTTTTTTTTTGCTAATGTATTTCATGAGCATGTTGAATATTTATTATGAGCATGCCACTGTTAAATATTCATATTACATCACACATACGTATAGATCACTGAAATTTCAATAAAAAACAAAACTTTTATAAGAGAAAAAATATTTAAAATATGTTTAAGAATTAAAGGGTTTGGTTTCTTTTTCAATATAATATCAAATATGCACTCTATAACAATATATATGCTATATTTAAGAAAATAGTTTACGTCAAAAAATAAAATTTAACAATAATACAATATACAACATATTATATTTATGATTATAATAAGGCATATCTTTATATAGGTGAATAAGAGTGAATTGAATATTTAGAACATTTTACTTTCCAAATTTAACTATTAAGGAACGAATGATATTTAACAGCTGAAAAAATGATAGTTTATAAAAAAAGAAGGGATAGTTGAAAAAAAAGTAGTTTATACTCTCTCAATTTTATAAAGACTGTCATTCTACTAATTTTCATATATATTAAGAAATATTTGTAAAATTCTATTATACTTTATCAACACACTAATAAGTTTTTACTTTTTATGTCTAGTTAATAAGTTGAAATAATAAGGATAAAATGAGATTTAGATTAAAAGTTTGTATTAAATATATAAACAATTTATATTATTTTAAACAAAAACAAAATCTTAAAACTATACTTTTTATGAAACAGAGGAAATAAATAAAAAATGATATTGTACATAAAAACAAAGTCTTGTGCCTCTTACAACGAGTTTTTTAAATATATTTATTTTCATTGCTCGGATATTATAAGAAAAATCACATATACCATTCAAATATATTCATCAAAGTTATTCTATGGAGTAATAACATCATAGAATAGATACAAAATATAAAAAGTTAATTAATTTGTATAGAATAATAATAATTTACATCATTTAATTTGAAACCCCAAAAAAAATCATAAAACATCAGTTATTATGAAACCGAGGGAGTGTTATAATATAACGAAAGACGATATTTTGGATGTGACTCGCTCGTGGCATTAAAAGAGAAGAACAAAATCAGCAGAAGGTAAAACGTGTTCTTTCTGTAGACAACAATGGGATTATTATCACTCTATATATTATTTCCACTTGTTACTTCTTTCCCAATTCCTACCCGTCACAGATTGTAACCTTTTTTTTTTTTTTGAAACCAGATTGTAACCTTTTTATCAAATTGTTTTGTTAAAATATGATCTTGAAAATTTGAAAGAATCGGAATTTTAAAGATTAAAAAGGAATCGGGGGAAAAAAAAAGATGGCTAAAAGAGATTAGTGACGGGTGAATATATAAAAATCAAATTCTAAATTGTAAACATAAAAAGTTTAATTAGTAAAATTAACACTATTATTTTTATTATATAAAAAGTTTGCATATGGCGCAGAATAAATATGTGGTACATATTATATCTGATTGATAACAAAAAGTGTAATTGCATGCAAATTGAAATGAAAAAGTATAGTAAGGAATTTGATCATTTAAATGATTTAATACAATCAATCAATGAGCCCATTTGGGCACAACAGTTAGGTTTAACAAACAGTATTGTTTTGACATATTTTACACAAATTAAAAAAAATCTTTATTATACAAATATGTCTTTATTTAATATATTATTAATTAGATGAAAATAGCTTAAATTTAATGAAAATGAGCTTTGGGTGAAAGATAAAATAAGAATTTTACCTATTAACAAAAAAAGAGATTTTGTTTTAAAACATTATATTAAAAATGTAAAACGACATTCTTTAGAGATATTTGCATCTAGTGTCACTTAATCAAAACATAATTGTGATATAACACTTTCTAAATTATGAAAAATTAATTAACACTTTCTTTTTGGAAAAAACGATTTTGCGTGATTGTACATTGCTTGTTATATTTTCTAAATATAATTGTTTGTTATTGGTCTGTATATTATACATTGTTGATTCGCGCATTACTGTACATAGATCAACTGGAAAGTTAACGCGTGAACAGTACACAAAATATTACTTATTTTTCAGTTTTTGTAAAGTGCTAATACACAAATAATATTTTCACAAAGTGACCGTACAAACAAAAATCCCGTCCTTTATGATAAAAAAAATTCTAAAACTACATTCTTGAAACGGATGAAGTATAAATTGATAAATCAGATAACAATACTGATTTAATGCAATATTGGTCATAGATTGTGTTTTGGCCCATGCACACTCAAATTTGTAAAAGATAAAAGCAGCAAGTCTGAAAAATACGGCTTTGGTACGTTCAAACTGGTCATTATTAGCATCTTTGATTGCTCAATAAATGCTGCGATAGATTGAATGAGAAAGCTCATCATAATCAAATTCAATAATTTTTCAGATTTGTTTTTAACATAGTACTACTCATTTGAGTATAAATACTGGTCAAAGGTTTCGTTGTCTTAAGAATTGATTATATGATTTGTATATGTCCCTTTTTAAGAAGCAAAAGCCTAGAGTGTGCCAAATATGCATCAAGAGAAGGACTATATTGACTACCATTTACTAATAAACATTCCAATGGACTTAGAGACCCGATTTCTTCTTTCTATCTTATTTCCCAAATTCTAATTGATGATGATAGCCTCAATAAATTCTAGTTGATGATGTAGCCTCAGTTTTAGTTTTTGTATACTCAGTACTAATATTTGACTCAATGATGCTCTTAGGTTTTAACCTTATATGTAACTACCGCAAGTGCACAACAATACGAAGTAGTAATGTAGAGATCAAATCCACAAAGACCAAGTGTTACGACTATGAGAATGCATGATGAAATTAAAGTTAAGACGGATGACAGATTTTTGTTAGTTTTACTATTTTCGAAACTAAGAACGACAACTAAAACAATGTAAATTTGGATAAAAGAAAGCGTTAAGCCTTTGGTGAAAGTGCGGGAAATCATAAACAACGGTTAATGCATCTTAAACAGGGGATTGCATTAAGAATCGTCTAGAACTCAAACCTAATAATAGATTAACCTTCTCCCGGAGTACTAATCCCTATACTTAACACTATGAAGACTAACTCCCGTTGAATTCAAAGGTTCTAAGCATGTTTTTCTAGTCTGATTTGATAAGTTCACAAAAACGCCTTAACATCAACTCTCGTTGGATAAGGACGCCTTGTTCATCAAAGCCTTTCCCGGTATCTAACAAACACTCTCGTGCGTTAGATAACCCGAGATCAAGAACTAAGTGATCAGTTTAATTTAAGCATTAAGAATAGCCTAGACGAAGAATCCACCGAATAAACCCCCGTTTAATCTATCCTAAACCGTTGAAACATGAAATCCCTTAACACCCTCGGCCTAACTAAGAAACTACTCACTCATAATTGCAGAGAAAATACATAGAAAAGATGAAGAACACATGATTAACAAAACAGAAATTGAAGAAATGTACTCGGGAAATGTAAAAACAAAATCCAAAGAAAACAAACATCGTTAGTAAGTACCCTCCCCCAGACTTACTTCACACCGTCTCGGTGTGATAATAAATCGGAGAGAAAGGTAAAAACGTATGTAAACAAAGTAAAATAAAAGTGGATAGTACAATGGGTAGAGGGAATACGCTGCTCAGCGAGCGGTGTCGTCTGGGCTAACGCTCCTGCTCTAACGAGGGTGTCTCATGCGCCTCGGAACGCGTGCATCAGGATCTGATAACTCCCATGTATCAACGGTCTCTGAGGTCCCGTGTCCAGCAACAACGGGATCATCTCCATCGTCCTCGGCTCTGTCAGCATTTGCGGTCGGCTCCGCGCGGAAATAAGGAGGTGGTCGTGGGCATATGATCTTTGTTAATGCGAGTGCCATACCTGTGCAGATCGAGGACGGCGATAGGAGAAACAGAAAGAGCACAAAAAATCGAGTGGGATAGACCCAAAAATCGTTCGAATCCGTTAAGAATTGAGAAAGTTATGAAAAATTTGGGTAAAAACCTCAAAATCTCCTCAAGAACAAGTGTGTCGAAAATAATGAGAGAAAAAGTGGGTTTGATCGAGTTTTATCAGGTGTAGGGTGAGGAAATTGTGTTTTGCGGTTTGATTTTAGTGAAAATAAACCGGTTTAAACCCGAAAAAATGAACCGCGATTTACCTGTGTCCTGGATCGATCGATCCTAAGTTTCTGGATTGATCGATCCAGCTTACCTTGCCGCGTGGATCGATCCATCTGAGTGGTGTTGAGTGATCGTTGTTTGTTCGGTCGATCCGGGAACTGAGCGCTTTCTTGGATCGGTCAATCCATTAGGGGGATCGACCGATCTAATTCCATGTACTCTTTTTTTTTTTCAATCAGAAAATTCAAATCCAAAACGAAAAATTAGAAATGTTAGCGAAAACAAATCGAAAAAGAAAATTATATACACTTACCGGTGGGTTGCCCCCTACCAAGCGCTCATTTTTGGTCATTAGCTTGACTTCAGTGCCGTTTAGGCGAGAGGAGGATCACCGAGAGGAGCGGTGTCTTCCTCGGTGATTTCTTTGTCAGTGAGATATGGCTTAAGACGCTGACCATTGACGAATTCGCCTCCTTGTCGATTACGTAACACGACCGTTCCGTAAGGACGGACTTCCTTAATCGTGAAAGGACTGGACAATCTCGACTTTAGCTTTCACGGAAAAAGTCTTAAACGAGAGTTGAAGAGCAGAACCTGATCATTGGCAGAGAAATTCCTCAGGATAATCTTCTTGTCATGATAAGTTTTGGTTCGTTCCTTGTAGATTTTTGAGTTCCCATACGCCGTGTGGCGGATCTCATCCAACCCGTTTAGCTGAATCAACCTACTCTCGGATGCGGCTTTGATGTCGAAATTTAACAATTTCACTGCCCATGCCGCCCTGTACTCGAGTTCCACTAGAAGGTGACACGGTTTTCCATGGACAAGATGAAATGGGGTCGTGCCAAAAGGTGTCTTGTAGGCAGTTCTGTACGCCTAGAGTGTGTCATCAAGCTTCACGGCCCAATATTTTGTGTAATGCTCACCGTCTTCTGAAGAATGCTCTTTATCCCTCGGTTGGAGATTTCAAATTGTCCGCTCGTCTGAGGGTGATAAGGAGTGGCTACCTTATGCGTAACGTCGTTCTTCTTCAAGAGCTTCTCGAATAGTTTGTTGATAAAATGCGATCCTCCATCGCTTATTACAACTCTCGGAACTCCAAATATCGGAAAAATGACAGATTTGAACATCTTAAGGACCACCTTGGAATCGTTAGTCGGGCTCGCCATTGGTTCGACCCACTTGGACACGTAGTCCACAACAACAAGGATGTACTTATTCCCGAAGGAAGATGGAAAAGGACCCATGAAGTCGATTCCCCAACAGTCAAACACCTCAACTTTGAGAATAAAATTTTGAGGCATCTCGTTTCTTTTGCTAATGTTCCCTTGTCTTTGACAAGCGTCACACTTGGAGACAAAAGCGTGAGCGCCACAGAACATGGTCGGCCACCAGAAGCCGGCCTATAGCACCTTAGACACAGTCTTGAAGGTAGCAAAATGTCCCGCATAATCCGAACCATGGCAATGAAATAGAACTCCCGGGACTTCTTTTTCCAAAACGCATCGCCTAAAGATGTCATCAGAACAATACTTGTAGAAGTACGGCTCATCCCAGAAGTAACGCCTTATATCCCGCAAAAACTTCTTCTTTTTGTAACCTGCAAAACCCTCTGGCTTCATTTCTGGAGCAAGGTAATTGGCAATTTCACCAAACCAAGGGATTTCGGGAAACTTAGCGTCTCGAGGGAGAATGAATCTGTCATCTCGCTCAACATCTATTGCATATACATTCTCTTCAGAGAGGTAGTCATTGATGGGGACTTCCTCGTCGATGCGCATTCTAGACAAATGATCGGCAACTCCATTCTCGATCCCATTTTTGTCCTTAATCTCAAGATTAAATTCTTACAACAACAGCATCCATCGCAACAACCTCAGTTTTGTATCCTTCTTGCTAAGTAGATACCTCAATGCAGCATGGTCAGTATGAACTATGACTTTAGAGCCTACCAGATATGTTATGAATTTCTCAAATGTATATACGACCGCGAGAAGCTCTTTCTCTGGTGTACCATACTTGCATTGGGCGTCATCAAGAGTCTGCTGGCATAGTAGATAACATGCACTCTCTTGTCTTTTCGCTGTCCCAAAACAGCGTCCACTGCGTAGTCACTGGCGTCACACATCACCTCGAAAGGCAATTCCCAGTCTGGTGGTTGCACAATTGGCGCGCTAACAAGTGCTCCTTTAATTATGTGAAAGGCCGCCAAACACTCATCATTGAAATCAAACTTCACATCTTTGCACAGCAGCTGCGTCAACGGTTTAGCAATTTTCGAGAAGTCTTTGATGAATCGCCTATAGAAACCAGCATGTCCAAGAACACTCCTGATACCTTTGACAGAAGTTGGTGGTTGCAAACTTGTCATCACCTCTATTTTGGCTTTGTCAACCTCGATTCCCTTCTCCGAAATCATGTGCCCCAAAACAATCCCACCCTTCACTATGAAGTGGCATTTCTCCCAGTTCAAGACCAAATGATTCTCCTCACATCGCATGAGTACCCTGCACAAATTCGAAAGACAATCAGCAAAAGAGGATCCGTAGACAGAAAAATCGTCCATGAAAACCTCCATTATGTCTTCAATCATGTCGGTGAAGATTGACATCATGCAGTGTTGGAACGTGGCTGACGCATTACACAAACCAAATGGCATTCTACGATAAGCAAATGTGCCATAAGGACAAGTGAATGTGGTCTTCTCCTGGTCATCTGGATGAATCGGGATCTGAAAAAAACCAAAATAACCATATAGAAAACAGTAGTAAGGGTGGTTAGCCAATGTCTCAAGCATTTGATCGATAAAAGGCAAAGGAAAATGATCTTTGCGAGTTGCAGCATTCAATTTCCTATAATCGATGCACATTCTATGACCAGTGACAATTCTAGTCGGGATTAACTCATTCCTATCGTTTTCAACTACTGTCAGACCGCTTTTCTTAGGCACTACATGCACCAGACTCACCCATGTACTATCAAAGATATCATATATGATACCAGCCTCTAGAAGTTTCATAATCTCTTTCTTTACAACATCTTTCAGATTCAGATTTAACCGTCTCTAATGTAGAAGTCATCGATTCATCTTCTAGATGTACCTATGCATACAAAGGTCTGGTTAGATTCTTGTAATGTCATCTAGAGAATAGCCTAGTGCTCTACGATATTTCCTCAATTCACACAAGAGTAAGGCAGTCTCTACGTTGTTCAGTTCAGCATTAATGATGACATGGTATGTGGAGTTAGGACCAAGAATGCGTACCCTAGCCCAGTGGGTAGTGCTTTGAGCTCGAGTTTTGGAGCTTTCAGTTCGCTCCACGGACTGTCAATAGGTGCATGAGGCTCAGAAATTAGTGATTGTTCCTCAGTTCCGTCAAGTGCAACGAAAGCTACCATCTTCTCCATTATCTTGTTGGAATCGAGCATCTTTGCATACCCCATTGTGTCTTCGCTCAAGTACCCAAATTCACCCTCGGACTGTGTCAAAGCGATCTCAAGGGGATCATCCACCAGCATATCATCTGATACTCCCTCAATGGCTTCAGAGACGCAGCCAATCCAAAATGTCTGACCATCGATGCTTGGCTTTTTCAGCATCCTATCCACTTCCAACTTCATTATTATATCACCTAAATGAAGATCGATCTTGCCCTTCTTCACATCAATAATGGCTCCAGCTGTAGCTAAGAAAGGTCGTCCCAAGATGAGAGGATCCTTTGGCTCTGTTTCTAGCTCAAGAACTACAAAATCCGCTGGTATGTAACCATCTCCAATCTTCACCGGCAAGTCTTCCAAAATACCTAGTAGAATCTTCACAGAACGATCAACAAATACCAACGACACTCTTGCTGGCTTGAATGACGTGAGACCAAGGCGCTTAGCAACAGAGTAGGGCATGAGGTTAACCCTAGCACCCAAATCACAGAGAGAATGCTCAAAGGTTAGAGGCCCAATTTGCACATATAGTACAAATCTCCCCGGATCTTCAAGTTTATCGGGCATTCTTCTTTGCAACACAGCACTGCACTCTTTAGTAATCATCATCACGCCTTCTTCACTTATAATCTTGTTGGTGACCATGTCCTTCACATACTTCTTCAGGGCAGGAACCATCTGGACCGCATCGATAAAAGGAAGCCTCACCGAAAGTTCGTTCACTAGCATCTTACACTTCTCTTGCTCAAGATCTCTTTGTGTCTTTTTCGGGCGCCTTGGGTAAGGAACTTTTGGCATGTAGACGAGTGCTGGTGGGTCTACATGTGCCTCCTCGACTTGTGGTTTGGATGAGGAACTTACCTCATCAACTACACCATCGTCTTTCACATCTACGATCTCGGGAATCTTCTATTTTCCTTTAGACTCAACCACGGTATCAATCTCTTTCCCACTCCTCAATGTGATTGCTTGGACAAACTCATTTTTTGGATTTTGTTCCCCTTTTCCAGGAAGAACTCCACTAGGTCTTTTGATCGCTTCCGCCGTTTGAGCTACTTGAGTGTCAAGTTTCTTCACATGAGTTTGAATGGCCTCAAATTTGCTGTTGAGATCCTGATATATTCCATCTACCTTGACGTTAATCTCATTAGCCGTCTTCTGCTGATTAACCATTAATTGTTGCATCATTGCCTCAAGCTTAGATTCTTGGTTGGGTTGAGGATTGTTGAATTGCTGTTTCTGCTGAAAACTGCCTTGGTTTCGGAAACTATTCTGTCTTCGGTCTTGCCCGAACTGCTGTCTTGGCTGATAACCGCCTTAGTTTTGCACAAACTGTTTCTGCTGAAAACCACCTTGTGCAAATGGTTTCCGTTCTTGATTTCGCACCCCTTACTGACCTTGGAAACCCTTAGAGAATATGATAATCCCCTGATTTGGAGCGGTCGGTTTTGGCTAAAAACCAGTTTGTTGCAGATAAACTTGATCCTGCGGGTTTTCAACGTTGGTGCTTCTATACGAGAAGTTGGGATGATTTTTGTAGTTTTGGTTGAAGCCTTTGTTGAAGAACCCTTGATTATGTACATAGTTCACCTCATCTTCGTACTCTTGTTCTTGCTCCGCACTCTCCTGATAGAGTCCTTCTTCTCTAGTGTCTTCACATGAGTTAACAGCCTTTTGATTTCCCTTAAGTAGTGCAGCAATACCATTAACCTTTGCGAAAAGCTCATCCATCCTTTGTGTCTCAACGCCACTCACACGTCTTGTTCTATCATACTCGGGATTGCGATGACTTGAACTCGTAGAAAGATTTTCAATAAGCTCATAAGCTTCCTCTTTGGTTTTTGTCATGAAGTTACCATTGATGGCCGCATTTAGACAATTCTTGGAGTCCCAATCTACACATCGTAGAAGATGTTTAGCACTTGTTCGTCTGAATAGTCATGATGAGGGCATTCCCTTAGATATTCTCTAAACCGCTCTCATGCTTCATTGAAAGGTTCACCGCTGTTTTGCCAAAACTGAGTAATCTTGATTCTGAGAGAAGCTGTCTTGGATTTGGTGTAGAACTGATCCAAAAAGGTTGACCGGATTCATTCCCAAGAGGTCAAAGAACCCGGCTCTAGAGATTTGAGCCATCTTGCTGCTCGATCAGCTAAAGAGAAGGAGAAAATATTGCATTTCAAATAGTCTGCAGGGACTCCGTTCGAGCTTGTAGTGCTGCAAATCTCTTCGAACATTTCAATGTGATCCATAGGATTTTCCGAAGCTTTCCCATAAAATAGATGTCTCTCGACAAGAGCAATAATCTGAGGTTTGATCTCGAATTTTTGCCTCTGAATAGGCGGTGGACAAATTGCAGTTCTGTCCTGGTAGAATTGGTGTGGAGTATCAATTGCCCCGATAGGTCTGCGTGGAGGCTGTCTTTGATTCAACTGGTGTTGAGCAACAGCAGCTTGCCTCCGAGCTTCAGCTCGTCTATGGACATCAGCAGCAGCTGCTTGGTTTGCATTGGCGTTTGGATCGCCATCGCCATCACGAGCAATAGGAGGATGCTTCAAGAGGTTCCCTTCCTCACCATACTCGTGATGATCGTCTCCCTCAACAGGCAGATTTTCAGAACCTTGGCTCCTGGTCATGTACCTGAGATGCACGGAAGAGAGCAAAAATCAAGCGAGTTAGTAACGACAAAAAGTAATTCTTAGCTTGAACTTTCGTCCAAGAATCATAGGCAATAATTGGTCCCCGGCAACGGCGCCAAAAACTTGATGCTCTCATGTTTTAACCTTATATGTAACTACCGCAAGTGCACAGCAATACGAAGTAGTAATGTAGGGATCGAATCCACAAGGACCAAGCGTTACGACTATGAGAATGCATTATGAAATTAAAGCTAAGACGGATGACAGATTTTTGTTGGTTTTACTATTTTTGAAACAAAGAACGACAACTAAAATGATGTAAATTCAGATAAAAGAAAGCGTTAAGCCTTGGGTGAAAGTGCGGGAAATCAAAAACAACGGTTAATGCATCTTAAATAGGGGATTTCATTAAGAGTCGTCTATAACTCAAACCTAATAATAGATTAACCTCCTCCCGGAGTATTAATCCCTATACTTAAAACTATGAACACTAACTCCCGTTGAATTCAAAGGTTCTCAGCATGCTTTTCTAGTCCGATTTGATAAGTTCACAAAAACGCCTGAACATCAACTCACGTTGGATAAGGACGCCTTGCTCATCTAAGCCTTTTCCGGTATCTAACAAATACTCTCGCGCGTTAGATAACCTGAGATCAAGAACTAAGTGATTAGTTTAATTCAAGCATTAAAAATAACCTAGACGAAGAATCCACCGAATAAACCCCCGTTTAATCTATCCTAAACTGTTGAATCATGAAATCCCTTAACACCCTTGGCCAGACTAAAAAACTACTCACTCATAATTGCAGAGAAAATATAGAGAAAATATGAAGAACACATGATTAACAAAACAGAAATTGAAAAGAGATTAAGAAAACTTCTCCAATATGTAGAATCAAAGGTTTGCTTTCCAAACTTACAAATCACCAAGATCAAAGAGAGTAGTAGAAAAACAAGTGGATATGATACATCTGGTCTTAAACCAGTTATTTTCGAGTTTTGGTCGTCAGAGAGAGACAAAATTTAGGTGAAATAGTAAAAAACACGTTTTTACACTGATTACAAAAGGTGGATCAATCGATCCAGGAGGGGGGTCGATCGATCCAAAAACTTGAGTTCGATCGATCCTCGATCGATGGTCGGTCTGGCAAATGGGCGGCTTTCTGGATCGATCGATCCAGGTGGTGGATCGATCGATCCTATCTTTTTGGTTCGGTTTCGCCGTTTTCCGTTCTAGGCCTCCGAACTCCGTCCTGAAATGCATTTAGACCTGAAATGACTCCCAAAAGACTAAAACACTTGAGTTTTTTGTAAACTCGATTATGTACAAAAAACGCGGGTTTAGAAAACGTCAAAAACGCAACACATCACTCAACTCACTCGAATTTCATATATCAAGCATTCAATACACGACGTTAACGTTGATTTCGTTAACATTCATATATCAAGCATTTAATACACGTTAATGGTTTTAATTGTTATAACGCCAATTAATATTAGCAATTAACGTGTATTATTGGTGTAAACGTTAATGGTTTTAATTGTTATTGCTTTTGGAGATTAATAGTAGCATTGGAGTTTTTAGTGGCGTTAATGGTATATTGGTAGGGGTGGGACGGATCGGATATCTGAGAGATGAAAAGGGAAATTAAGAGATTGATACACAAAGTTTTAACCCTATAAATAACTACTGCAAGAGCACAGCAAACGAAGTGGTATAGAAGGGATCGAATCCACATAGACCAAGTGAAACACTACGAGAATGTTAGAGTAAAGTAAAGCTAAGACTAATGAGAGTTGTTTGTGGTTTTAATGCAATGAAATAACAAGTTAAATACAAAACGAACTAACCTTATGAATTAAAGCTAAATAAAAACGAATTAAACTTATGAATAAAAAGCAGAAATTCGCAGGAACCATGAATTGCAAAACAGAAAATCAGGCAAGGAAAGCATTAAGTATCGTTCTCGAACTCAAATCACTAGACTAGATCAATCTCTTCCCAGAGTATTAAATCCCTATGTATTAAATATATGAATACTAATTCCCGTTGAATTCAACAACCTAAAGATGCATGTAAATACACCTAAGATCAGAAACTAGGCCGCGAGTCAAGTTCCAGCAATAAGATCAACAATATATGAAGAAACCAATCGATAATTCCCTATCTAACAATCTTAAACTATCAATTCATGAATTCCCTTGAAAACCCTAAAACCTAACTATGAAATCTACTCACACATAGTTGCAGAAAATAAGCAAAGATGTATGAGAGAAATCATAAAGAAATTCAATAGATAATAAGAGGGTTCATAAATCTTCTCCAAATTTGCCAGAAGAGGTTTATAGATCTTCTCCCAAGTGAAATAGATACAAAGTATGTAGAAAATAAAGCTTAGCCGCAATCATGGCTGAAAAATAGAATAAATAGGTCTAAAACACGTTTTTCCTCAAGTCTCAGGCGAAACCGGTCCAAAATAAAGAAAATTTACTTTTTCTTCTGCGTCGCTAAACTGGCCGGTACAAGAAAGGACCGATCGATCAAACAAGAATCGATCGATCGAAAAGTCTTCTGTTCATCTTCGAGAAAAGGATCGATCGATCTAAATAGCTTCTGGTTCCATTCTTGCACATATTTATTCTTCTCGCCAGACTGGACTGTCTTCACGAAAACCAGCATAACTTGTGATTGCACCGTTAGAATGACTTCAAACCACTTTCAAATGACAGATAACCCAATTCTATATCTTGTCTCCAAATTTGAGCTCAATCCATCGGTGGAAAGTTTATTAACGAATGCCAAATTTATGACGTCTATGCATGATTATGCATCTCTATATGCTCATTTTTACCCGAAACAGCTCTTTTTCTCTCAAAGTGACATAAAACCTGAAAAAAACTTGATAAAGAACGAAAAAACTCTAAAAACACACTTTAACTCGATAAAAGACACCAAAACAAATGTTAAAAACCGATAAAAACACATTTTATCAGAGACCCACACAGAATGTTACATCCAATTTCCCACACAAACAAAACCTTTTTAACATTATAAATGTGTCGATGGGAATCACACACACAAAATCACAAAACCTCTTTTTTTTTTTTTTGGTGTTGTTATAAAATTTGGCTCTTTATTTAGGTTTAATTAGTTTTTAACACTTTCCTAAAGTGTTATTAGAAACTAGAAAGTAGAATTTTATGTACTGTACATGATAATTTAGCATGTACATTACGACATGTACGCTTGTGAACGGTACCAAAAAAATAGAAGGAATAATATTTTCGTCATTTACCAAAAAGACAAAAAAAACCTAAAACACTAAAAAAGCTAATATAACATAAAGAAAATACATATTTTTGCAAATGTCTTTTAGCCAGCAACACCCATATACACATTTATTGTTAGTTGATGGGTTGAAGTCCCGTTCGTTTACAGCATTTTATATATAGTTTTTTTAAGACAAAAAAGATACTATATATAAACCAATGTTTTTTCTATTGGAATCAGCTAAAAACTCAGTGCTGGACCCGGATTTAGAACCCTAAATCCAGGACGAATGGGCAAGTTCGGCGAGATAAAAGAAATGCACAAGTTAAAACGAGCGTGCTGGAAGCAGCGAGCATGCTGAAAGCACCGAGCACAAAGGAAAGGAGCGAAGTCGTTGGGAGCAAGAGCGTGCATTTTACCAAATCAAACGCGCTAACTTGAGATCCTAAAATCAAGCTCAGCATTAAAGATAGAGATTATAGATTTAATTCTGCATTTAATGTAAATAATTAAGATTAAGCAGTTAGGTTTTCAGCTGGTATAAATTTGAAACACCAGCCATATTGTAAATGGACCGAATTCTTGGCAAACATAAATATAAACAACTTTTCTCTCAAATTCTTCTAAATTATTTTTTCAAGAATATATAATCTGTAAGCTGAGAATTGAGGTTGTGAGATTCTGCTCTCACACTCAGAACCAGTTTAAACCATACTAATCAAACCAAATCTTTTGTAACAAAAATTATCAAACTGATCGGTCCTTGACCTTCATGCTTTCAAACTGCTCAAGGCTAGAGACTAGAAAGGTTCACGACCTGCAATGTGACCAAAGCCTACAAATACAATTAAAAAAATGTCTAAAGACCCCTGGATACGACAATCAAACAAAAACTTCAAAAGAAAATTGAAACACTAAAAAAAAAACAAACACATTGCTGGCCCTGATTTTATTTGGATTAAAGGAAGCAGAAACAAAATGACCATTTATAAATTAACATGATTGTGAAAAGAAAAAAAAAATCACAAAATTATTGCAAACTAAAGGTTTGAAATTGAACCTAAAGCAATGAAGAAGAAGAGAGTTGGCCCATTAAATCCATAAACTTTAAATATATCTTCAAACCTAAAGCCCAACAATCTTTAACCTAGGTCCAGGCCTGTATATGATGACTCCCAATTCGAAGAGACGAGAAAATGTTGAGACAAATAACGAACTGTACAGCCCATAAAAAAAGAGACCCAAACCCCTAAAAGGTAAAAACTGCAAAAACTCTACACGATTTTTGTTTTAATGCTATTTCTTTGTGCAAGCAAGTGTCATACACCCACCAAAGAAACTGCACATATTTAAACAGGAAAGAAAACGACTTATTTAAAAGTTCTACTATTGTGTATGCTTCTACATTTATTGCTTGTGATGCTTGAACATACACATGTTTGTGAAACATTCTTATGATGAAATTCTTTTTAAAAAAAATAAAACAAGAGACGTCCCTTCCTCATTGTCTGCAATTCCAAAGCACTCCTTTATGGCTTGGGTCACGGTACGAGATCGCCTCCTTTACTCGAGATAGATTATTAATTTATTATCATGGGGTCTCTCGGTTCCCTCTATTTGCTTGCTTTGCGGTCTTGCTGATGAAAATAGAGGACATCTATTTTTCAACTGTGAGTGAGTACTCAAATGAAGTTTGGTCATACTTCACAACGCGAGCCAAACCTCTCTCCACCAACAAGCTTTGATGATACTCTCATCTGGGCCCATACAGCTTCTCCGGTAAGGAAAATCTCCTTTATCTGCAAACTCTATCTTCATGGAGCCATTTATAACCTTTGGACTGAACGGAATGCGAGACTTCATCGTAATGAATCTCGACCTTTCACAGTCATTATTCTTTATTCATACCATTGATCAATTGATCAAAGTGAAATTGGCCGGGTTAGACGGTGACGAGATTACTTCTCAACGTGCTATGATTCAACAAGGAGACACTTACCTCACAACTTGGTTCACCATCACTCAGCCTCTCCAAAGTGCAATTTCAGCTTCTTCTAGGGAGTAATTTTTCATTCTCCTTCTTAAAGAATCTGCTTAAACTCGTGTTCTGTGTAATGTTATGTAAGGTCACCGTATGACACTGGTGCCCTTGTAAACCGATATCCCAGTTGAGAAGTATATACAAATTAACCGTTAGCAAAAAAAAAACTCCCGATACCAACATCTAGACTTGCATAGAGATATATATTCATCGGATCCAGAAATTTATTTAGTCTGGGACACAAATTCTCTTATAATAACATAAATAAAAGTTTACCACCAAACAAACAAAAAACATAAAAAAAAATGTCATGCGACGAAGAGTCTGGGGGAGAATAAAGGGGCGCTTGCAAAAATGACTTCTTTTTTGTGGTCAAATACAAACATAACTTCTTTTTTCCTTCTCCTCAACAAATGCCATTTTTTGTCCATTGCACCCTTCCAGCTTGCGATATTCACAAAAATGCCATTCTGAGAAAATGCGTAGACTTCTTTTTGAAGTCTGCTTCATTCTGAAAAATACACAAAACACCTTTGGATATCCACTTATTTACGAAAATGCCATATTCTTCAATTTTCTCAACCACCATGAACAACCAATTTCGAGCTCTAAATGCTTCTCCAACCAATTTCTTTTGCTCTAACTCCTCATCTTTATGCTCATAACCTCATAATCTTCCATTTCTTCTCCATTTTCATCCAAAAATCTCTCTCATTTTCGTTTTCAAAATTTACTAATTCTTAGATCTTGCTTGTTTCGGTGGTTATTGCATAAGAAGGACTTGACTTCTTTGATATTGGTTAATCACAGTGTTCTGGGCACTCGACGAAACTCAAAACAGCCTCAAACCAGATCTAGGTAATTATTCACTTGATTTTCGTTAATTTTCAGATCTGTTTCGCGATAGTAGACTTCAAATGAAGTCTGCTCTTCATCGTAGACTTCATTTGAAGTCTCCTAGTCAACCATATGTTAGTTTTGCAATTGACTATTTTTTCGTTTTTGTAAGGAGACTTCAGGTGAAGTCTGTGAGTTATCCTTTGAAAACAAAAAAATCACCCGTAGACTTCATATGAAGTCTCCGAAAAAAAGAGGCTACTTTTGTAGTTGACCAAACTTTGACTTTTATATGGCAGACTTCATCTGAAGTCTTCTGGAGAAGTCTTCAAGAGAAGTCTTCTTTTAAGTCAGTTTGGTATTTGACCAAAATTATGAAAGTTAGTTTTGCGTTTGACAAAAATTTCAAACTTAAAAAAAAAAAAACTTTTTTACAGTAGACTTCATATGAAGTTTACAAATTTAGAGTAGACTTCAAAAGAAGTCTATTTTTTCAAAAACTGAAGTAGACTTCAAACGAAGTTTGTAATGAATATTTTTGGTCAAACTCAAAACTAACCTTATTTTTCGTAGACCTATTTTCAGTATTTGAATTGCAAAAGTGACCCATTTTCAGTAGACTTCAGTCTGAAGTCTTCTTTAATGACGTAGACTTCATTAGAAGTCTTCTTTAACAGCGTAGACTTCAAATGAAGTCTACTTTAAAAGTCAAACACTGATGAGATTCTGGTCAAATGAAAAATTAACCTATTTTTTCTGCAGACTTCATGAGAAGTCTACTTTTATAAAGTCAACAGTTTGGTCAAATGCAAAAATAACCTGTTCCAGAGTAGACTTCACACGCAGACTTCTAAGAATTTATGTAGACTTCAAATGAAGTCTTCTTTTTCAACTTCTCATAGAAGTCTACTGTATAACGTTTTTTTAAAAACTCATTTAGAGCATATTTATAACGAATCTTTGACCTTTTTTGTTCTAGCATGTATTTTTACTAGTGCTTTTTCTGTTGTATGAGTCTGGTGTTTTAAATTGATAATATTGAGTGAATTAAATTTTTTGATTGACTAGGCATTAAGCTCATAATAGAAGAATTTCGGTTGAAGTCTACTACGTACTATTTCATTGAATTATGGCTAATGGGGTTTGTTCTTGTTTTTCTTACAGGAAATGGTTAACCTACCTGTTGTTTACGGAGAATGGATGTTTAAAGACTCGACGTGGGAGTTTGCGGTTGATAAAGTCAAGGGAGCAAGGATGTTCTTTTTGAGTGATGGTTGTACGCATGAGGAACTCGTTGAGATGGCACAATGTGATTATGATATGGACAAGACTAAATTTGCGGTTTTAACCTATTCTTTACCGGAAAAAATTCTCCAAAAGATGGATCCAGATACCCATCCTATGCATGTCACAAATGATAGACAAGTTCGAAGCTTGATGGAGCTTTGTAGAACGCATGTTGTACGTCTATGTGTCTCGAGTCGATTCAAGGTGGATACCGAGGCTGAACATATCGTAGATGCTAAGGAAGATGCATATGAAGAAGATATGGAAGATTCAGACGGAGATGCGGATGAAGAAGAAATGGAAAATTCAGACGAAGAAACTAAGCATGAAGAAGCGGATGTGAATCATGATGCAGGAGATGGTAATGCAGTCTACTCTGACGGTGAAGACTACATCGTCTATGGCAAAGTGAAAGGTGAGGACGAGGATGATGATGAATTTGATATTGTCAATCATGGTTTGATGGAGAAGCATGTTGGTAAGGGAGACAAATCTGTGTTGACATGGTCTGACAATATATATGTCAAGGCGAGTTTTCCTAGCAAGGATAAGCTGGTATCAGAGTTACGATTGACGGCGATAATATTAAAATTTGCATTTCGCATTTATAAGTCAACGAAGACGTTGTTTGTGGCTATCTGTCGCGTGAAAGGATGCAAGTGGAAGCTTAGAGCGGGTGTGAAGAATGAAACAAGAACGTTTTGGGTGACAAAGTATGAGAAAGTCCATACATGTTCAGTGACAGACATAATTGCTCAACGTAGACATTGTACTCCGAAGTATGTGGCAGAGCTATTTCTGAGCGAATTTGGGATAATTGATGGGATAACTCCTAAGCATATCAAAGATTCAATGAAGCATAGGTTTGGTATCAAGATGAATTATACCACTTCTTATAGAGCTTTGATATATGCCCAAGGAATGGTAAGGGGAACAGCTGAAGATGGATATCAGAATTTGCCTACTTATTTGCATCTACTAAAGAAAGCCAACCCTGGAACTGTCACTGCTCTTCAACTTGATGATCAAAATAGATTTAAGTATTGTTTCCTAGCTTTTGAAGCATCAATCGCTGGTTTTCGTTATCTGCGAAGGGTTATTGTGGTTCATGGATCTCATCTTACTGGGAAGTATGAAGGTGTTATGCTAGTGGCAACATCACAGGATGGTAACTTTCAGATATTTCCCTTGGCTATCGGAATTGTAGACTCAGAATGATGATTCGTGGGAATGGTTTTTCACAAAATTGCAGGAATGTGTGCCGGATGAATATCATTTGGTGATAGTGTCTGACAGACATGGATCCATTATAAAGGCATGTGATACGGTTTTCCCCTGAGCAGCACGAGGGATATGTTACTATCATCTGCAGAATAACATAGTCTCAAGGTTTAAAGGGAAGCATCTCTTGTACTTGGATAAACGTGTTGCCTATGCATATACGCTTTACGATTACAACCGATACATGGATGAGATACGCAGTATCAAACCTGACCTTGCTACGTATTTGGAGGATGCTGACGTGAAGCTATGGTCCCGGGTTCACTTTGTCGGAGACATATACAACATTAAGACGAGCAATATCGCAAAGTCTATCAATTCCGCACTTAAGCAAGCTCGAGGATTTCCCATACCATTCCTATTGGAGTTTGTACGAGAGAAGCTAGGAAGGTGGTTTTATAAAAGGCGAAATGATGCATTGAGTCTCACAACACACCATACTCGAGGGGTTGAATATTTGTTGGCTATTCATGGTGATTATGCGGACAAAATGACAGCGGAACGCATTGATACTTGGAGATTCTTTGTGAAAGGAGGAGCACGAGATTGTCTTGTTGATTTGGAAAATCATAGGTGTGCATGTGGCGTATTTGATATCGAGAAGATACCTTGTTCACATACTATTGCAGCTGCAACAGAGGCGGGCTTCCATGTCTCTACGCTTGTATGCCCAACCTACTCAAGGGACTATTTGTATGCTGCATACGTCCATAACATTTATCCTACGTTTGGCGGTTTGGAAGCTCCAGCGGCAGTACAATGTCTTCCTCCAGAAATGCGTCGAAAAGCTGGGAGACAAAAGAAGTCTCGTTGGCAATCACGGCTAGAAATTGCAAGTATGAAAGGGACCAAACCGAGGAAGGTTCACAAGCAATATAGTTGCTCAAAATGCAAACAACGTGATCATATCCGAACGAATTGTGTAAGTTGCATTCTTCTTGTCTATTGTATAGTGTTTGCTATACTCTTGCCTTTTGGCTATAAGCTTTTGTGTTTTCTTTTAGGGATGGCAGATTGGAAATAAGTAGCGTTATGGTTTAAATGGAGTAGACTTCCGAGGAAGAGAGGCACAATTTCTCTTACGATGCATTCACTCATGAGCGAATGCAAGACTCGACAATACCTCAAAACAAGCAAAGTGGTGACTGTGGAGTGTATTGTAATAATTATAATATTTAAACGACAGAAGCTACAATTCGACCATAGGTACGTTACAGTTTCTTGTCTACCTAACAGTGATATGTTACAAAAAATTTAAACCCTATCACTTGTTACACCGAAATATCCCCCAATAGAAGCCAAAACATAAATAGCTTTTTCTTACTTCCAAAAATCCTGTAAGAATCCAAAAGTGGGAGAATCTAAAAAAGAAACTTACATAGTTTAAACCCTAAACCCCTTCATAAGGATCTTCCAAGAATGGGTACTCAAATTTATCGGTGCCATTGTAGTTAGTCTCGTCAAAGATTTCCGCCGGTAGCTTATTCCTGATAGCTCTGATGTTGGAATCACGCAAGTAGGAAGGAAATGCCATTCCTAAGGCATGACATTCGATGTACTTCAGACAATACACTCCACAGTCACCACTTTGCTTGTTTTGAGGTATTGTCGAGTCTTGCATTCGCTCATGAGTGAATGCATCGTAAGAGAAATTGTGCCTCTCTTCCTTGGGAGCACACTCACGAAGAATGTAAGGCACCAAAACGGATATAGGTTTCACTGCCGCTGCAATATATGCGTCTGTGGCATGCCGAGACTTAACATGACTATCCCAGATGGTTATGTGTCTCTTTGGAATGTCTATCCACATAGCTACCCAATGATCGCCTCTGACGTGCAACATTGACTACAGATGATCAACATCATATGCCCACGTCTTATCATTTCGGCAGTAAGCTGGTGCTTCACCGGTGTAGTACTGATATGAACCATTAGGTAGTCTCTTGCCCGAACCATCCTCATTCGGCGGAGAGGATTCAAACTCCTCGAACTTGGACCTCCACACCGTTGCAAACAAGGAATCAAGGAAGCAAATCCGTTCCGACCTATACCACTCTGGATGCTTCGCCTGTCGAAGCCTCAGAAGGTTAATCGCAGCTTCTATGTGCTGCAGTTAAGAGATAATCAATGTTACTTAAATGAAAATTTATCTGCTAGTGAAGTCTGTTAGTGAAGTCTGCTAATGAAGTATGCTAGTGAAGTCTGCTAGTGAAGTCTGCTAGTGAAGTCTGCTAATTAAGTCTGCTAGTGAAGTCTGCTAATGAAGTCTGCTAATGAAGTCTGCTAGTGAAAATTTCGCTGCTAGTGAAGATGAAATGACTTATCGAGTCTGCTAACCATTCCTTTGGCGTACGGAGAATCCAATACCAGTGGCCTGAAGTCCATTTTTCCGGCTTCTTGTATTTGCTGGAAAACCGACATTTGTGTTGTCAAACAGGTTTAAAAACAAAAATAACACAAACATCTTATAGTGAAATAGTAACTTACGGGTCAAGTTTTAGGAAATCCACTCGCACTTTCAGCTTTTGGCTAACACCTTTCACATCAAAGGGATCATATCCACAACCTTGCATTCTCTGGTTTGGAATGATCCCCTTTGCAGCTATTACCTTGAAACGGAGACTTCTGTGTACCAGCCAATTTCCTTTGCCTGTCACTCTTCGCACGGGCCACAACCTGAGCTGCTACTCTGCTTTGGTTGTCTTTCTCCTCTCGAATCGCATCAAAATCAATGTCACAATTGTTTTTGTCTATCAACTCAACAGATGGTACCATGTCACCATTGACACTCTCACTCTGAAACTCATGTTTGCTATCTTTATCACCATCATCTCTAAACACATGAGTATGCATTTTTAGGTGCATATTGTTAATATATGTAATAAATTCAAATGAAAACATATTGCACACCTTCTACACAAATAACATAAACACATGACTCTGCATTTTTAGGTGCAAATTGTTCATAAATGTAATAAATTCAAATTCAAATGAAAACAACAACTTCTACACAAATAACATTAAGGTGAAATCAAAATTCATTTAGATTTCTTCTTTTTCGATCTTGCCCTTGTATTCATCATAGATTTGGGAGGGGTTTTGGAACTAACCCTCACTTCTGGAATGGTGGCGCCAGCTTTAACATCGCCGGAGTTAGCAGGGTTGGAATCTTCGTTTGATTTGACCGGCTGGTCATCTAAAACCTTCAACTTCATGTCACCTTTCACCGCATCTATGATTCGCTCAACTGCTTCTACCTTCTTGCGCAAGACTTTGATCTCTTTTTCACAGCCACTGAAGCCAGCAACCATCTTGGTAGAGAGGTCTTGAAAGCATAGGTTGATGTGAGCTTTCATTGTGGCCACCAGAGCCGAACCATACTAAGCTCCTTTTGAGGTCCCCCGTATCCTCTGACTTCACGCGGGGTAAGACCTTTTTAAAACCCGTTTCAGGCCAATGAACTTTACTCCACCTCCACGAATCCTTACCAAACTGGCCAAACATGGCTTTCAAAATGTTATCAACCTTTACATCTTCTTCGTCGTCATCCCATTTCGGAAACATCTCCTCAAATGTCTTGACAAAGCAATTCTGTACACGGGTCTATGAAAAATAAAAAGTATAGTGTTAGACTAATGTATCAGAGAAATGACAATGACAAAAATAAAACGTATAGTGTTAGACTAATTAGACAAAGAATATTACCTGTTTTAGCATATTCTCTTTGACATATTTTCGCCCTCTTGATCCTTTGTAAGCCAGCAGCGGTGGAGTTGGGTTATTAGGCAATGGGAAAGCATACTCAGAAGCAAAATCAGGTAGAGCATAGTAGATCCACACTTGGAGAACATGCACAAAACCTTCGAGGGTGATAGTCTTGTTGATATCCACTTTCTCTTTCACATACCCTATCAGATTCTTAAACGCTACCCTCCCCAAGGATGGTTTTCAAAAGCATCTAAATCCATCACTAGTCTAGCCATTGCAACCGGTGTAGGTGTACTACTCTTTACGGTTACAATGAAGCTATCATAGATGCCTAGATATCCCAACCTCAACCTATCCTCCCTAGACCATGTCGAACAATTCGAACATGCATCTATTATATTATCAGTGCTTGGACCAACATCTTCAACCACTCCCATTTTCTCCCAGAATTCACGCATCTCATCTGTAACCTCAACATTTGGACATGTTAGATCCTCTACGTACTCGCAGTTCAGTCCTGTAAGATGCTCAAACTCAAGCAATGAAAACCTCACTGGGTTTTCACGAACTAGACTCCAAATCTCGTACTTCTTCTTGCAGATTAACTGAAAAGAGAGCATATAGTGAACCGGCCTCGATGCCCAACCAAACTCAAGTCTGCCAAACTTTAAAATAACACCCAATTTCGACTCATAGAGCTCATCCCAAACTCCATCTTTTTGCAGTGCTCCGTGGAGTGCAGGAATCAACCGTGTGTTATCAGCGTAGTAGCCTATGCTCTTCAAGGCCATGGGCTCATGGCCTTTAGTGTACCATCGACGTGGGAATTCCGGGGCATCCATTCTCTGATAGGATATAACTTCAAAACAGTAGAGAAGCATTAACAAAACGTCCAGAAAATTAAATAGGTCTGAATAAGAAGATGCTAACTAGTGCATACGAAGAAGTCTACTAATGAAGTCTACAGAATTTTGAAAGAAGTCTACGAATGGCCACCAAGTTTGAATAAGAAGTCTACTAAAGAAGTCTACTAATGAAGTCTATGGAATTTTGAAAGAAGTCTACAGAATTTTGAAAGAAGTCTACGAATGGCCACCAGTTTGAATAAGAAGTCTACCAATGAAGTCTACATAGTTTTGAAAGAAGTCTACGAAGAAGTAGTTACGTGTCAGAAGAAGTCTACCAACAGTCCTACGGCAGAGAGCGTCGACGGCTTAACGGCTGCCAACGAGAGATCTGCCGGCATGGTAGAATATACGGCGACGACAACATATATAAAAAAACCCAATTTTTAGATAAAGGAACACAAAAAACAACTGAAAGACGGAGGAAGAAGGGGTTACCTTTTCGCGGCGAAGGAAACATGAAACTTGGATGCGACGAAGTAGAAATCGGAGGCCGCAACAGATCTAAAAGAGTGAACCCAATAAGTGAACGAAAATGTCCGGCGATACTCGGTATAGAGGTGAAAGAGAGGAACGAAGGCCTACCGTTTCGCGGAGGAAGTAATCCAGAAGAGGCAAACCGCCGCGGCGACAGATCTGAAAAAAACCCTAATTTTGTAAAACCAATAGACGACTAAGAAAGAACGACGGGAGAAGTAGGAGAGGAAGGAGGAACGACGAAGAGAGGAGGGAGACGACGGCTTACCGGAGTTAGGCAGCGGAAAATACGCCGGTGAGCAAGAGAAAGATGAAATCACCAATCGCCGCTAGGTTTTTTTCTCCTTTTTTACCGAACTAAATATTTTGTCGGTGAAAAAAAACAGAATTTATATGTCCTTAAAATTGCAATGGTTAGGTTAAATACTTTGGTTCAATGTTGGTTAGGTAAATTTATTTCAATAGATTTCGGTTTAGAAGACTTCTATATGAAGTCTACTCATAATTCAACTATAACCTATAAATTATTTCTTTGGTTAATCTGATCAAATTTTATGAATTTTTGATTTTTAAAACATCATAACTTAGTATAATAAATTTCTAAAACCTCATAATTTTATAACATAATATTATTCTTATTATTATCTAAATATAAAATTTAATTACAGAACAGACTTCATGAGAAGTCTATATGAAGTCTACCTGCGTCTCAGGGTTATAATCGTAAAAATACGTACTGGGTTTTTGTTTAGTCATTGAGGAGGTAACTGTAATTTCACTATCTCTGCATGTCACTTTTGCTTTAACTCAAATAAGGGGTATAGTTTTGCTGAAAAAACCAAATTTTAGGTTATTTTCAGCAAATCCTCCGAGAATAAAACTGGAGAAGTAAAATATGATTTTTTGTGAAGTTTTAGATTACAACTTTGGGTTTAATACTATATTTTGTTCTTAATTGAGCTGGACACTTTCTTATTTTCACGTTGGGTTAATGGATTTTAGTAAATTTTATAAACTAATAAAAAAATAAAAAAAGAGTATGTGGCAACGGGAACAAATTAAAAATTAATGTAACGAGTACGTGTGTTGATTTTGTTAGTGTTGAATTAATTTGGGTAAGTTATAAGATTATTTTGATAATTTTGAATGAATTTAAGAAAGTGTTTAAAATTTGTTATTAAAATTTTACGAAATGCTGTTTATACTCACTTTACAATTATTGAAAAGTAATGGTTAAAATATTTATGATAAGAGTGGATTTGAATGCATTATCTAAATCATCAGTCCAATAATCTTTTATTTAAAGATATATTTACAAATATTATAATCAAGAGAAATTTTTAAATCTATGATTAAAACATGATATTTGTCATTTTAACATAATTAATCATTTTAAATATTTAAAACGTTAATGTTGAGAAATTGCGCCCGGTGTAATGGAAGAGTTTAAATGGCTCAATGGGGAGAGCTCAAAGCCTAAGTTTACAATAGTGGTGGATTTGTTCTTACAAATGTGTTTGAGAATAGCCTCCAAAATAATTTTGTTCTCGGGCCGAAAACATTAAGAACCTGCCCGAGATTTAACGATATCTTAATTTGTGGTAGCCATTATGGTTATAAGTAATTACAAATTTTTTAACTTTTACTTTTTCAAATCAAATATCTAAATGTATATATTGTAGGGTTTTAATATCGAATTCAACCTCAACCTTAGCTAATGTGAATTAAGCTAACCACGATCAATTGACCTTTGACACGTTTTGTTTGTTGTTGATTCAAATAAAACACAAGAAATTTGTTAATCCAGTTCTCTTTCGGTACGTCTGGGGAGAGACGGTACTCTCAGTGATCCACTAGAACAATCAAGTGTTTACAAGGAATTAAGTTTTCTTCTCTCTCACGTACATCCTCACGTATATCTTTCTATTTGTCTCAAGTACCACAAAGAGAAAGAAAACCAGAACTACATAACGTAGCTCAAAGACGTAACGTGATGAAGCACAGAAGATGACCCTCTAGCTTGAAGAAGACTGATGACCTAGAACCTCTTAACCGTGGCTCTATCTCTCTGATACTTTTCTCTCAAGTCTCTTAATTCTACAACCAAAAACCCTTGTATATCGTTTATATACCAAAACAATACCAAGTGGGCTTAAGCACATAAGCCCATGTCTTTTGTTTTTTCTTCTTGTAACACACAAGCCCAATAAGCTTATCTCTTTGGTTTGATCGACAAACTCCATAAATCTCCACCTTGTCGATTTAGCCAAAAAACCACGACACTCACCGGAGACGAAATCCTCCGTCGTCTCTCACTATCATCTCACCGTTTAGTGGACCCTTCCGGCGCTCCTCTTCCTCCGACTTCACCGCCGTCTGTGAAACTCGCCGTCCAACATGATTCTAATTGGAACATGCTTAACCACCGCAGCAAATATTTCATTGTAATCCACTCCTTCCACCTGTGTAAATCCCTTATCTACAAATCTTGCCTTGTATCTAGGCTCTTCAACACCTAGAATACCCTCATTTAATTTGAAGATCCACTTACACCCAATTATCTTCTGCTTTCTCGGCTTAGGGATAATCTCAAAGGTTTCATTATTGTCTAAAGATTGTTTTTCCTCTACCATAGCATGCTTCCACTTCTTCCAGTCTTTACTTCTTCTAGCTTCTGCAACTGACTTAGGTTCATCTAACTCTATGCTTTCAACACTAGATAAAACATAAGCCAAAAAATTAGAATCTTCAAACATGGATGGTGGTTTGATAGTTCTTTTCTCTCTGTCTCTTGCCAGCAAATAATCATCAAGAGACTCTTGTTCATTGTGATTCTCATGTTCTTCCTCAGATTCTTGTTCCTCTTATGAAGTTTCTGAAGTATCTCCACCTTGACCAGCAGAATCTGTACTTCCTGAAACTTCTCCACCTTGACCAGTGGATTCTTGAACTGAACCATTTGGAGTTGGTCCTTGAATCAACCCAGCTCTGAAAATAACTTTCTTCTTCTTCGTAGATTTAGTTACTTCATTCTGATCTTGTTCATTATACAGCTTTTCCTCATCAAAGACTACATTCCTGCTGTTAGTACATTTCCCATCTTCCGGTATCCATACCATGTAACCTTTAGTACCATGTGGATATCCAATGAAAATCCCTTTAACAGCTCTTTGACTCATCTTATCTTGTATTACATGAACATATGCAACACAACCAAACCATATGAGATGACTGTAATCAACCTTTGATCCTGACCAAACCTCTTTAGGAATCTTGAACTTCAATGATGCATTTGGTGATCTGTTTATGAGATAAATTGCAGTAGAAGCTGCCTTAGCCCATAATTTCTTTTCCATTCATGTTTCCGCTAACATACACCTGATTTTCTCAGCTATTGTCATATTCATCCTCTCATATACTCCATTTTGATGTGGAGTATAAGTGCAAGTTCTATGCTTTTTAATCCCTGAGCTTTTACATAGCTTATCCATCTGATTGTTGCAGAACTCTAACCCATTATCTGTCCTTATACACTTTATCTTCTTACTTTTATGATTTTTCACAAGTGTTTTCCACTCTGAAAAATTCACAAACACTTCATCTTTACTCTCTAGGAACCTGATCCAAACCTTCCTTCAGTAATCATCAATGGATGTAAGAAAGTATCTACACCCTGACATGCTTGGCTTGTTTGACACTGAACCCCATAGATCGATGTGAATGTATTCTAAAATACTTGTAGTTGTGTGCTTGCCTTCTGGAAAACTCTGTTTGTGAGACTTACCAAACACACACTTCTCACAGTATTTTAAGGTATGGACTTCCTTTGAGTCTAGGTAACCTCCTTTAAGCAGAAGATTCATGTTTTTAAGACTCATATGTCCTAACCTTGAATGTCATATGTTTGTCAAATTGACTTCAGTCCTGACCAAAGATGCTTCCTCTCTCACAACTGTTCCCTGCAAATAGTACAGCCCGTTCTCATATTTTCCTGAAATCACTTTCTGGTCTTTCTTGTAGAAAGTAACTATGAAGTCCTTCCCTTCATACTTGCACCCGTTCTTTTCTAATTGGCCATAAGAGATGAGATTTTTGCCCATGGTTGGCATGTATCTCACATCAGTCAATATCACAGTAGCTCCTTCTGAGTTTATGATCTTAATTTTCCCCATGCCTTTGACTTCACTATGGGTATTGTTACCCATCATCACCTTTCCACCGTCAAACTCTTTAAGTCAAACAAGACATCTTTATCTGGTGTAATGTGGAATGTACACCTAGAATCCATCACCCACTCATCCATGGTGTCTTGTACCAAGATCATAGGTTCCTCCTTTTCTTGTGCTACATATGCAGATTCTTGTTTCCAATTCTTCTTCTCAGGACACTCTTTCTTGTAATGTCCCTCTTTCCCGCATATCCAACATTCTCTAGGTTTTGGCTGATTCTTTGGTCTAGACTTTGACCTTGTGTCTTTGCTCTTGGATCTACCCTTGTACTGACATGTAGTCCTCTTTTCAGACCTTCCTCTACTTGCAACCAGAACGTCTGCACTTGACTTTGCCTTTCCTAGGAGCCCTTTTTCTTTTAACTCAACTTCCTTGGCATATGCTGAAGTCACCACTTCATTCAACGTGAGAGTCTGTTTTCCGTTGCCGTATTTGAGAGTATGAACAAGTGAGTCAAACTGATTAGGTAAGCTAGATAAAACCTGAACTGCTTGATCCTCATCACTCACAGTTATGTCCAAACTTTCCAAATCATCCACCAATCTAAGAAACACATCAAGATTCTCCTCCATGTTTTTGTGCTCTTCCATCTTGAAACTGGCAAATCTTTGCTTCAAATAGATACGATTTGGTAAGGTCTTTGTCTGGTAATCCCTCTCTAGAGCTTTCCACACACATGGAGCTGTGGTTTGTTTCATAACTTTCCGCATGATCAGATTGCTAGGATTTGAACATATCAAGTTCTTTGCCTTTTTGTCCTTCTCCTTTTTCACTTTATCAACCGGAGATGACACAGTCTTAGCATCTGTTTCACCTTCTTTTTCTTTACCTTTAACCGATGCTGCACTAGGTTCTTCTTCGCTGAGTGCAGAATCTAACTCCAGATTTTCAAGAGCCATAAGCATCTTGAATTTCCACATTCCAACGTCTCATTTACCATCAAACTTCTCCACATCAATTTTACCTTGATTGGTTTCCATGATTCAGACTTTTCTGTTGTAAACACACTTGATTGAATAACCTGGACTTCCCCGAAACAACACCAATCGCAGATCAGAAACTGAAACTGTATCCTCTGCTTAAACTCGGTGCTCTGATACCACTTGTGAGGTTTTAATATCAAATTCAACCTCAACCTTAGCTAATGTGAATTAAGCTAACCACAATTAATTGACCTTGACACGTTTTGTTTGTTGTTGATTCAAATAAAACACAAGAAATTTGTTAACCCAGTTCCCTTTCGGTACATCTGGGGAGAGACGGTACTCTCAACGATCCACTAGAACAATCAAGTGTTTACAAGGAATTAAGCTTTCTTCTCTCTCACCTATATCCTCACGTCTATCTTTCTATTTGTCTCAGGTACCACAAAGAGAAAGAAAACCAGAACTACAGACCGCAGCTCAAAGACGTAACGTGATGAAGCACAAAAGATGACACCTCTAGCTTGAAGAAGACCGATGACCTAGAACCTCTGAACCGTGGCTCTATCTCTCTGATACTCTTCTCTCACGTCTCTCTTAATTATCCAACCAAAAACCCTTGTATATCGTTTATATACCAAAACAATACCAAGTGGGCTTAAACACATAAGCCCATGTCTTTTGTTTTTTCTTTTTGTAACACACAAACCCAATAAACTTATCTCTTTGATTTGATCGATAAACTCCTAATATATATATATATATTAATAACAATGATAAGTGTTAGAAATTATAAATTTATCATATTATTTATATATACATTTTATAGCTTGTTAGGAGTTGTTTTTGAGCTCATTAGTGTGCTTTTTTTAATTTTATAAACAACTTCATACCTTGATTTTTTTTTCTTAAGATTTTTGACCCAAAAATTGAGCAATCGATGTCATGAATTAATTTATTTTTACGAAAGTTATTTAAGATATTTAACTATTGAATTTTTAATATATAAAAACTCTAGTTTTTCAAACAATATATTTGGGATTGTTCTGCTCATAAAACTTTGTAACCATTATTTATAAAATACATAAAATAAAAAACCAATCAGACAAACAAAACCAATAATTTGACAATCAAATTTGGCTACTAAAAGTATAAAATAGTGAAACATACGGCTCCATGCCTCATACCAATTTTGACCCTTTTGTCGGTAGGCAACAGACCTATAAATCCAAAATTTTGAAACTTTTTTTACATCATGCCAAATTTCAAACTCGGGAATTTTATACAACAGTTTTGTTTTTCATTAGTTGGACCCTACAGAGAATGTATATTTCAAACTAAGAAAATTTACTGCATCTATGTAGACTTGTTCAATTTTAAGTGCCCTAGGTCGTCACGCTCAAATCTCTGTGTTAGATTTGATTCTGTTCAAGATATTTGATTATAAAAATCCTCCAATATGGCCGTATCATCAACCAATTATATTCAAATCAATTAATAATTTAAAGTATACTCGTAAGTCGTAATTTATTTGCAAAACATAATTAAAATTAAATAATAGTAGTAGTGTCCAAATATCTACCTGGCAAATACGAAGCAATCATGACAGAATTTCTTGAAACTCACCATTCACATTTCAAAATCCAATGTTTTTTTTCCTCTGACACAAACCAGTGGAATGTTGATGGACATGTTAACCTAATCAACAATATCAGATTTTAGTACGAATTTTTAACTCTCCGTGTTATACAAAAAATTCCTTAAACTATATACCAATTTATGTAAAAAAAAAGTATATGTGCCAATATATATATATATATATTAAACACTAATCCTAGATATAACAAAGGTTGATATATCACTCACTATTTTTTATTATTGATTGCTTTATATGGAAGAAATTGTGATAAATTTTGCGCCAATACCGATCGTGCGTCGAGATTATTTTTCCTTTATAATGTCATAGTAACCATAATAAATTTAAAGCATAAGAAAAAGAAAAGAAAAAAAACCATCATAGATGACAAGTAATTAACCAACCAAACCACCGTTAAATTACAAACCAAAGAATAAATATGTTTTTTTCTTTTTTTACTAGAAGAGTACTCTTTGGTCTTTGTCTCAACAAAGAAGATCAAGAATCTAAAAAAGAGATAGAAACCCTAGAAATTAAAAACCAAACATCCCCCATATAGTGAAAGTGGTATACAAACATATGATGACATTAACTTTTATATATAGTAATATTATTTATTTATTATAATGATCTTGATCTAGACCAAAGGAGTGTTGAGTAAACCATTATTCCAAGATGAAGCCAACCCATTCCAGCTTTCCCTTCCGGGATCAATCTCCGGTACAACTCCGGCAGAATCTCCGGTCTTCTGCCATGGAAATCCCCACAAAACCTTGCATGGATTCTCTGAGATATTGTTGTTGTTGTTCACATTCTCTTGCTTTCTCTCATTTCCCTCCAAAGAAAACCCCAGAGACGAATTCTTGCTTTCATTTTCATTTCCGGACATAAACCCATAACACAAACTACCATTGTTAATATTACCATTTTGCCCTCCGAAGATCGATCCGTTTCCGAACACATCAGAGTGTGTGTTCGTTGAATTTCCATAAACAGAAAGATCGCCTCCAAACCCAAAAGAAGGCGTGGCCTGAGAAGAGGAATGCTTATGAAGAGTAGCGAAAGCGAGGTTGAGATCAATGGAGTCATAACCAAAAGATGATGGCATTCCCGTAATTAAAGGGTTGTGAAGTGGATCATTATGGAAACTGATAGGCTTATTGTTGTTCTTGGAGAAAGATGAGGATGAAGAAGATCGTTTGTTTCGACGACAACCACCACCGACGGGGACGTTACGGAGAGTACCACCTTTGGTCCAATATCTCCGACAAGATTTGCAGAAGTAACGAGGTTGAGAGAGACTATAGTTGTTGTAGTAACAAAACTTTGTGTTTGGAGATTCACATCTTGGACACTTTTGAGCTTCTCCTCCTAATTCTCCTCTTCCTTGTTTCTTCTTCATTTCCTCTTCCATTCTCTTATTGTTATTGTTGCTTCCTTTTGTTGAGTTTACCAATATAGTTTCCAATGTCTCGTTTGAGATTTCCTGCACATTCAAACAAATTTAATTAAATTTTGATGACGAGTGATAACCGACTATTGGAATGACGTGGCGCCGATTCTTATACCGACAATAATTCTTGTTGTACCATCTTGTCTATATATGTATGTGGGTTTTAAGATAAGCTTAGGGTAAATATATCATTAAACTAGCAATTGACATAGATCTTGCTGATTTTTTTTGGTTGCTATGAGTAGAAGTTGAAATGATTTTCCAAGATTTGAATTGACATGATTTTTAAGTGTTTGTGTTTTAAATTTTGGGGGATGGAAGAACTGAGAGCTCAAAATTATAAACAAAAAAAAAAAAGTTTTACAAACTCTAAAATGATAGAACAATAAAATACCTGTTGAGGATCCATACATGCAACAAAGGATCGAAGCAACGATTACTTAGTTTTCTAGTAATAATTAGCAATTATGGTTGTTATTTTGCTCAAACTCCAAAAGAATCAGGGAACCGAAGAGAGAGAGAGAGAGAGTTTGAAGAAAAGTGGTGAGCAAGATATGAATAGAGTGAAGAGAACGATTTCATAATATATAAAGCAAAACTGATAAAGTGGGTCCTTTTTAAAAATACAGTATGGTTTTTCTCTTCTTGTAGCTACTTGTTATTTTTTAACTGTTGGTATTTTTCACATC
The DNA here is from genome assembly GCA_002933915.1 of Eutrema heterophyllum. NCBI lineage: Eukaryota > Viridiplantae > Streptophyta > Magnoliopsida > Brassicales > Brassicaceae > Eutrema > Eutrema heterophyllum. The sequence continues at coordinate 673,715 of PKMM01021364.1, forward strand.
TAAGTCGATAAACTTTTGCAAAAGTCTTCATACAATATACGTTAACTAATACTTTTATTGATAAACTTATATTTTCTTTTGGTGTAAACTTAGAATTTTTAACATTGTGATACATCATTTAAAATAGAAACGCAAGGAGTCTTCGTTTTCAAATTTATTTGTAAGATATTAAAGTAGAGAAAAAAATGATCTATTAAACTAAAAAGAACTAGATACAATTTTTGAAAAAGGAAGGAAGTGGACAATTAATAGCATTAGCAATGATAATTTTAAATATATAAATCAAAATTATATGACAAGAGAAAGATCAGATGGACCGACGAGAATCAAAAGAGGCACTGCAAAACACCATAAACCAAAGAATATATATACTTGATTTCTCTATAAATTTCTTCCAACTGACAAGAAAGCTAGTTAAACATTTTTTTTTTCATTTTCTAATACAATGCATGTATGTTAAAAGATTGAATACGTAATATATATATATATATACATATATATATAATTAAGAAATACCTATATAGTAGTATATTTTGTTCTTAAAGTTTTGGGAAGTGTTTGTTTTATCTAAAGAAGAATATACATATAGTAGTATATATGGTTGTATATATATTACCACTCAGATTAGTAGTAATGCATACAATTTTCAAAGTCTATATCTGCTCTCTCCAAAATGAATCTAATATTCTGATAAATGAATGGTGGTAATGAATAAAAATAAGATAGTTATATTTCGGTCGTACACATATTATGTACATAGAAGTCAAGATGATCGAATCTGGCGTGGGTTCAACTATACATGTGGACCCTGCCACACCAATAGCCACCATCACCATCAACCAACCCCAACCCCATTCTCAATTCAAATTCCATACCATTTCTTCTCTATCCCTATGTATTTGTTAATTAGGCAATACGCGTGTGTAACTTTGCATTTCTTCTCTAAACGCGTATGAAAACATACGTATTTTAAACTTCTAAGAGTTAGAATGATGATTATCTTCTAAAATTTGGAATAGAGAAACCTAAGAGATATCTTGGATATGGAGCAAGATGTGTATGAATTAGTGTGTGAGAGTTTGGTTTTCACAGTTATTATTTTTTTTTCTGAGATTTATTCTAAATTTTAGAATTTTTCAAGATTTTTAGTTTCTCCTAATACGGAGGAGTGGTTATGATTCTACTATTATGAGGGCTAGTGCCGTCCCGTATATTGAAGTGGCTTAAAGCATAAAAAAAAGTATGGCTTTATAAAAACTGAAAACTCTATTAAAAAATTGGAAAATTCTCTTTTCAGAAAAAAAATATATGAAACATAACATATATAGTCATTCGAACTTGAGATATGAGTGCCACCTTCGTATGTTTAACCATTTCAGCTACAAACAATTTACTATAATGTGGCCCATATTTTATTAATATAATATGTGGCCTAAAACAAATCCTTCATGTGCTTTAATAAAGAGATGGTCCTGATGAGGGTTTTCTATTGGAACGCTCGTGTTTTAGGTCATTTTTAGTCCAATTTATGGATTGCTTAAGACAAAGACGATTATTTGTGGAGTTGCAGAAGTTTGCGCCCACGAGATATTATTATTCCTTTTTTTTCAAGACCAAAGACGAGCTGAAGTTTCATCCCTATTTTCAAGATTGAAGTTTTTTATCCGGAGGAGTCTGTTGACTTGTTTTGTCCGTCCTCAACATGATGTCCACGACATAGATATTCCGTTTTGTGATTGCAGATTTTGCGTTTCGCGTACCATCTTTGTTGTGCGGGGGAGTATTGGACATGGAGCAAGATGTGTATATTACAGACCAAATATTATGGGATATCAAAGCCCGATTATGAAGTGAAGCCCGAAGGAAAAATTCTCTAGATCTCGATATATTCTTAGCATATTTCCTTTATATGTTTAGAAAAATTTAGGGTGTTTTGCATTATGTTAATGTTACCACTATCTATATGTATCTTATGATCTCACATTACACAACTTAATATATATATATATATATATATATTCTATAATATTTCACAATAAGTGTTTATAGTTCATGATGGTTATCTTCTGAGAGTTTGAATAAACCGTTTTGTTATGAAGTGAGATTAGGCAATTTAGACGGTTTTAGGCGATTTAAGACAATCATAAATGATTATATACAATTGCTAATAAACTTATTCAATTGGGTGATTTTTCTTTAGGCTTAGCCTTAGATATGGTCGTTTCCTTTCTCGGCAGAGGCAAATCTTAAAACCGGTCCTTCCACCACCTCGGATGTGGAAAAATCACCATCGAATAGTCATTCTCCTTAAGATTTGCTCAAGAGACGAATATATTGCGTATGATGTTTGTTATGTCTTGTCATCTCTGTGGCTCTGCCTCACCAAAGCAGCATAAAGAGGACTTTAAGATAGCTCATTGAGATTTCTTTTTTTATAATTCAAAGTATTACAATTTGTAAATCTCTAAATCACCCAAGTGCAAGTGCACATGTGTAATTTAGATGTCACGAGGAATAAAGATTACACACTAAAAATGCGAGAAACAAACTAATCTAGAGCAATTGTTTTTGGATTTTTGTTTTGTTTCTAATCTAAAAAGTGCAAGAAAGTAAAACAAGATAAAAACATTGTACCATGGATTTAACTATCATATAATGAGCTAACAATCAAAGAATGATGCGAAAGATTGAATTAAGCTCCATCCTAGAATATGGAATTCACAAATATGACTAATTCATTTCCATGGCACTAATTACTTCACTAATTACATAATCAACATAAACTTTCGTTCGTAATTAGATAATCAAGAAGCATTAAGAAATAATTCCAATTAGTTCACTAAACACCTTATTCATCAACTCTCGTTGGCTAGGTATGTAAAGCTCATAAAATGTTTGGTTCAAGCATTTTTACAAACACCTTCCGAGTATGAAATGTCTAAGTTCTAGATTTTGAGAGATCAAATCAAAACTAGCATTAAAATCAACCTAAATGAAGAATCTAACAAGATACAATCTAAATCATCATCATTTAACCATCAAATCATTCTAATCTAGCCTAATCCATGATCCAACTAAAAACAGCCACTAAACAGGAAGAAAGACAAATAGAAAAGACATAAATATAAAGATAAATGATAGAAATTGAAGAATCCTTCACTAGAGTGGTATGAAATGATGAAGATCCATCCAAAAACATCAATGGAAGAGTTTGGAACAAAACCCAACTCTTAGAAGAAGAAAACTTGTTAAGAAATTAGGTCTAGAACACTTAAATAGTAAAAGGGGTCGGGTCAACTCGGGACAAACTGGGTTGATTCGATAGATCTTTGGGTCGGAGATGATCTGCATCGGCTGTATTTGGTCGATGTGGCTGGCCGATGCAACTCACTGGAAGTTCGTCTGCGCGCCAGACGGACATGTGCTTGCTAAATTTGCCGTATCGTTTTAACCGCTCCTCGGAATGACTTGAAACCAACTCCAAACGTATGCTAACTCAATTATCTATGACTTTCATCAAGATCCCCAAAGCTAAATCCAAATGGAAAGCCTTCATCTGGACCAATCTTTCAGTCACTTCGGATGGCCTCTACATTTTCCTTCTACACTTTACATCTAAAAGCATGTCTTTCATCATTTTCTTGATTTTCTTGACTTATTTCTCCCCCATGATAAGTCTTCATACATTTCCATGCTCCAAAACACCTAAAAATGACCCAAAATGCAATGAAAATGCAAATAGACACACATATGACTCTAAAATGCATGATATGAGAATTCTACTAAAATGCATGAATGTTGATGAAATGAAGGCAAAGATTGATGAAAAATATTAGAAAAGCGATGTGAGAATGATGCAAAATACGCACACATCAACTCCCCCGGACTTGCCATTTGCTTGTCCTCAAGCAAACAAGAAAGAACAAACCGGAAGAGAGGTTTGAAGGCGGGAACTCAAAATCAAAAGACTTAGCGAAACACTTAACACGATGTCCTTGAGCAATGCTAGCATATTGCGGAAACAAACATTCAAGCAACTCTAACTTCTCTAGGCTTATCACAACTCCTAATCTTTTCTCTAGACTCAATGCCAAGCATCCACTAACCGTCATATCAACCAATTTCTCACATTCATTCATCTTTTCAAAGTGCGGTCTCAAAAATGGGCAAGTGATCAAATCCAATCGGTTTGGAGGAAATAGGCTTTTTATCATTGAATCGAGGAGGTTCATCTTTTGGGGTGGTTAACTCTCAAGAAAAGGAACGTTAGATGTTATGCAAAAGCAAGAAAGACTATGAACAATTGATGCATACAAAGTGTAGCTCCCATTATCATACACTTTTCCTAGTAAGCATTATATGCATTTCTGTTCATTTGAAGTACATAAACCCCTTAAACCCTTTTTTTTAGATCAAGAACCTCTTTTTAACCCCTTTTCCTCAAACTCAAACTCTTAGAGAACTTTTCTCTTTGTTCACACTAGACCTTTTTTTTTTTTTTACTTTCTTGCACTCTCCTTTTCATTTTGTTTTTCATTTCTTTTCTTTTTCATCTATGGGGAGTATCTTAAACTTTTTACTTAGCTAGGTCGTTTGTCTTTCTCTTTCCTTTCTCTAGAGTTTTTCCTTTCAAACCAATGATTCTTTTCTCTTTTCTTTTCCTCATTCCCGTTTCTCTATCTCCAAAGACAAGAGATCTTCCATTCCCCCTTTTTGTTACCCTTCCTAATGCTAGTCCCTTTTTTGTGAACAACTTAGACTAGCTAGAATGAAAGCTAACCTTTGTCGTTCCCAATACTTACGAGATTTTACACACACTAGCTAGCGTTATCAAGAAGAGACCTCACTCATTCAAAGATCGAAGGGTTGAAATAATTGGCTAAGGTTAAAGGTGGGGAACCATTATAAAGGTGAGAATGGTCATTCGGGTTAGCAAAAAGTGGCAAAGTGGATAAGAAAACCCGAATGTTTTGTTGAACCATGGTTAAGTATCAAGAGCCCATAAGTGAGAAAGTTAGATTCAATTAAGTCTAATAGTTAAGGAGTTGGTTTCTAATCAAGCAAGGATCAAAAAGACAATGAGTTTCAAGCAGAGAGATCAAAGCATAAAGTTTTCAAATTTTTCAAAGTTGTTTAAGCAATATGAGATCATTACCAAGGGCATCATATCGAGTGATAAGCATAAGTTTTTAAAAGGTGATTAAATCATTGTCCCTATGCATATGCAATCCAAACCTATATGATTCTAGACTCAATCCTAAAGGAATGCAAACATGAAAAAGCTACATGATTTCTTTTTGGATTTTTCAAATAAAAAATCAAAATTTTTGATTTTGATGCAATAGGCTATACACAATGCATGAAAGACTCAAAGACAAATAAAATAAGACAAATAAAACAACGTTAAATAACAAAGACCTCTCCCCCAGACTTAAATCACACCGTCTCGGTGTGAAATGAATCCAAAGAGAGAGTAAAAATGCAAAAGAAAAGAAAATGCAAATGAAGAAGTATGTATAAGAGGTCAAGTGTGGTACTTTGGAAGTATGGAGATGAGGAGGTTGATCCTCCTTATTGATGCTTGTTTTGTGTCTCTAGCTTGACAAAGGATAGGCTTGGGAGAGTTCTCGAGGGCGCGTTTAAAGTCAATAGCTTGACGGTTGCTTCCTCTTATTCACTCTCTCCTTGAATGTTTCCTTTGCTCCTAGTTGTACACCTAAGAGATCAAGATCACAAGAAAAGGGAAAAGATTAACAACAAAAGAAAATAAAAAGGCTCTAGTCTCAATTTGAATCATAACTCTGATGGCAATCTTTTAATTCCCCGGCAACGGCGCCAAAAACTTGATAGAGATTTTGTTTTCTACTTCAAAGTTTTACAATTTGTAAATCTCTAAATCACTCGAGTTCAAGTGCATGCGTTATAGTAATTTAGATGTCGATCCCACGAGGAATAAAGATTACACACTAAAGATGCGAGAAACAAACTAATCTATAGCAATTGTTTTTGGGTTTTTGTTTTGTTTCTAATCTAAAAAGTGCAAGAAAGTAAAACAAGATAAAAGCATTGTACCATGGATTTAACTATCATAAGAATGAGCTAACAATCAAAGAATTATGTGAAAGATTGAATTAAGCCTCATCCTAGAACATGGAATTCACAAATATGACTAATCCATTTTCATGACACTAATCACTTCACTAATTACCTAATCAACATAAACTTCCGTTCGTAATTAGATAATCAAGGAGCATCAAGAAACAATTCCAATTAGTTTACTAAACATCCTAATCATCAACTACCGTTGGCTAGGTATGTAAAGCTCATAAAATGTTTGGTTCAAGCATTTTTACAAACACTTTCCGAGCATGAAATGTTTAAGTTCTAGATTTTGAGAGACTAAATCAAAACTAGCATTAAAAGCAACCTAAATGAAAGATCTAACAAGATACAACCTAAACCATCATCATTTAACCATCAAATCATTCTAATCTAGCTTAATATATGATCCAACTAAAAACAGCTACTAAACAAGTAGAAAGACTAAAGGAAAAGACATAATATAAAGATAAATGATAGAAATTGAAGAATCCATCACTAGAGTGGCATTGAAAAACATCAATAGATGAGTTTGGATCAAAACCCAACTCTTGGGAGAAGAAAACTTGCTAAGAAATTAGGTATAGGACACTTAAACAGTTAAGGGGTCGAACCGGGTCAACCCGGGACAAACTGGGTTGACCCGATGGATCTTTGGGTCGGAGATGATCTGCATCGGCTGCATTTGGTCGATGTGGCTGGCCGATGCAACTCACTAGAAGTTCATCTGCGCGCCAGACGGACATGTTCTTGCTAAATTTGCCGTATCTTTTTAACCGCTTCTTGGAATGACTTGAAACCACCTCCAAACGTAAGCTAACTCGATTATCTATGACTTTCATCAAGATCCCCGAAACTAAATCCAAATGGAAAGCCTTCATCTGGACCGATCTTTCAGTCACTCCGGATGGCCTCTACATTTTCCTTCTACACTTTACATCTAAAATCATGTCCTTCATCATTTTCTTGATCTTCTTGACTTATTTCTCCCCCATGTTAAGTCCTCATACATCTCCATGCTCCAAAACACCTAAAAATGACCCAAAATGCAATGGAAATGCAAAGAGGCACACCTATGACTCTAAAATGCATGATATGAGAATTCTAAACTAAAATGCATGAATGATGATGAAATGAAGGCAAAGATGGATGAAAAATATTAGAAAAACGAAGTGAGAATGATGCAAAATACGCACACATCACTCATTCGGTGCTTTCATACAGTAAAGAGAGTGGTGTTGAATATTAATCCGTTTGTGTGATTTTTTTGTCTCATATATGTTTTTAATTAGTAAACGGATTGTACGTTTCCTATCTTCTAGTGGTCTCCAGCGTTTACCTCTGTGAAGGAACATATCAGACTTGGTGTATTTGTTTGTTTTTAGGGTTTTACCCTTTTATGTAATTTTTTTGCTTCCCTCGTTTGGATTCTCTTTTCCTTCTTTTAGGCTTTAGTTTTTCGAAGATATCCCTAATTTTTAGCCAGTTATTGTAATAGTCTCATGTATTCCACCAATATATTCATCTACAAACGTGGCGGAAAACTACTCCAACCAGTACTTGTAATCAACGTTAAGAGTTAAGACCCTTAACATCTTTATAAAAAAAATACATAACATAAATTTGTATGACTACAAATTATTGATTATGAAAATCACACAAGGGGTAAAATAGTAAATTTATGGTCGGAATCTCATTTTATTGATTTGAGCTCGGCAAAGTATAAGATTGTAAGTCGAAGATCATAACTCGGAGACAAAGGAAATAAGAACTAGTAAGTCTGAGCTCTCAATATGCTTTTGTCTCTCTTGATTGTTGTGAATGAATGAGAATGAGACGAGGCCCTCCTTATTTATAAGATTTGAAGTCGGTTTCGAACATGAAAACTTCATTTTCCTAGTTCCTTCAGGAAAAGGAAAGTTTTCCGAAATCCCTCCGAGATAAGGAAATGTTCCGCGAACCTCGGAGGTCGGTCTTGGCTGCGATGAGTTGGGCCCTCTTTTGGGCTTCGGACGTCGGTTGTCATGACGAAATGGGCTTTACCTCGGGCCCAAAGTTTGGTTCTGCGTTCACAGGCTTTTCTTCCCCGGATTCGAACCGTCGTAAACTGGAGCGGATCGTACCGTTCTAGGTTCAAACCGGGTTAAACCGGGGAGTGCTAAACTCACCTCTAACAATTAGTCCCCCCCCCCTCAGTTCAGCGAAGGATCTCTTTGAGTTCGGCGAAGTTTATGGATGATTCTTTAGCCCGGTTAGAATTGAGATCGGTGGGTTTCGTTTGATACCTCGGGATCGTTATGTTTCCCAACAGCTTCCAGATCGGTGAATTTCACGATGAAATTCCTAACCTGGTTTCTGATTGAGATCGGTAGATCTGGCTTGGTATCCTTAACTTCTTCTCTGGAAGTCTTAACTTTCGTAAATCCCGAATCTAAATATTCTTGAGTCCAGCGAATCTTTTCAAAAAGATGTGTCGATTCGGTTTCTCTAACCGTTCCGAATGGCGATCAACGGCCTTGGGATGCTCCTGAGGGTTATGTATGCGTTTATGAGGACTATTTCAGAAGCTGCGGTCTTCAATTACTCCTTCCCGAACTTCTCTACAGTTATTGTAATCGTTGTCGTATCGTGATCTCCTAACTCATGCATGCTACGATTATCAACATCGTCGGGCTTCTTATCCTTGGAGAGGAATGTGACATCCCAATCAATGTCAAGGTGTTCGAGCGACTATTCCGTGTGAATATCACGAATGAGAAACCTTGGTTCCTATCAGCTAATGCGAAACCGGAGTACGACCTTGTTACGGGAAACAAGCCGAGCAAGGTCAATAGTTGGAGTACTCACTACTTCTATCTCTGGATCGACGATCTCTCCGTGGAGCGACCTGATGGAAACTACCGGACTCAATGAAAAATCCCCATTGGTAGATATCGGTTTTTACTCTAATATCTTTTTGTTTTCTTTTCAGTTCGTCATACTCCGAGCATTCTTACTTCGATTCCAGGTTTTACTTCTGTTCAAGAGAAAAGATTGAGTGCGGCTGAGAAGATTCGTTGGCCGGAAACGTACCGGGAGAAACTCACACAAGAAGTAAAACATGTGATTTTCATAATCCGGGAAAACAAAACAAAGATTGGTTGCAATGTTTTATAATAGAGAGAGAGAGAGATTGTTGTGTCGGTACAATTATACGGTCCTCGTCGGGTAGCGTGTGGGGGCCAATTAGTTAGAGAACACAGAATAGAAAATGTTGATTGATTCATTCCTATTTTCATCTTATTTTATGTATTTTTTGTTACTTTTTCTTAAGTTTTTCATATAAGAAAATTAGTAATTTCTTAGGTCATATATAAAATTAACTGTATGACAAATCAGTGAGTTACAGGTAATGCTACTTATTGGTTTCATGAGTCAGTGACTTTAGTGGCTTATAACTTATGGCTTATCGATTCTTTGTTCTCTTATTAGTTACTCAGTAGTACTCTATTGGAACTTCATACACTCTTGATTCACTCATGTAATTTTATTTATGTTTCAATTCGGTAACTAAATTAAATCGCGGAATTGAAACATAAAACATAAGTCATTTATGCTTCATAAATTAAAATTATTATTGAAATCAAAAGAATTTTTTTTTATAGAAAATGCTTCTTTTTTTTTTGCAAAGAACCCTAGTTTTCTTATGTAATATTTCTTTCATTTAAGAAAGTTTGATTTTCCAGATTTTTATCTTGTTTCACAAAGATTGATTTTCTAGGATTTTCGTTTAATTTTTATTGATTAATGTTAATAAATGATTAATTTTAAGAGTTATTATTTGAGAATATTTGAATTTGATGAATTATTATTGATTCATAGTCATGGAAAAATGTTTAATGAGAGAAAATAATATATTTATGATTAAACATTGATTGTTTATTAATTTGTGTGAAAAATCTAAAAAATCAAACTTTCTGAAATGGAGAAAGTAATATTCCATCCGTTTTATAAAGTGTGTCGTTTTATATTTTTGATGCATAATTTTGAACAAAAATTTAGTTTTAACCTTATTGTTTTAATGTATTAATTAGATAAAAATTGTTTATTGTATTAATAAGAAGTAATATGAAATTTTTAATAATTTTCTTAATATACGTGAAATGTGTTAAAATGATATTTTTGGTGAAACAAAAGGAATAATACATAATTAACATTACCAGACGTCAATAAATGGTATAACTAGTGAGAAAATAATGATGTTTGGAGCCTCGGTAGGGTCCATGATGGATCTAATACAGAAGACCAATCCAATTTGGTAAATTTGTATTAATTAATCTATAAAAGAAAGCTACAAACTAACCCTTCTAGTATATTTATCACAGCAAAGAATAAAATGAAGGACAATAAATAATATCTGAAGCACTTAACTACCTTAAATCTCATTGTTGTTTTGTTTCAAAAAAAAAAAATTACATACCAATAAAAATATTCAATATTTGAAATCAATTCTATCATTTAACAATCAAATTAAATGATGGTTATGGTTTCATTATAAACATGCTTAATAATAGTGTGCCATTCGATGCCAAAAAAAAAAAAAAAGAAGTGCACCATTCAAAAATCTAAAAACTTCAAGGGATGATATAATAATTAAATGGCATAGTATTAGTCGGATCAAATAATTACTATAATTTTTAATACACCTGTATCATAAGAAAAACGATAACGATCTATTTTCCCACGAAAAATCCTTTATCTAGCCAGATTCTCACCGAACTATGCCTTCTGTCTACTTCCTCACGAAATCAAAGTTAAAGACTTATTTCCCCCCGAAAACAAAATTCGAAACTTATTTCCCCACGGATGTCGGTTTCCACGGTTTTTGAGCTAAACCCAAACCTAAACCATTTAACCGCGAAACCAAACCAAAAAAACCCGATCCAAACGTCTACAACCCGACCCGAGTTAAAACCCCACCCGTATTTTCCTAAACTTAAAATCCCTAAATTCCCAGAAATCCCTAAATCGAAAAGAGCTAATTCTTTACCTGTGTCAGGTAGTGATGATCCGACAGAAGCATCGAAACCTATTTTCCGTGGGAAAATAAGTCTCGAACTTTGTTTTCGGGGGGAAATAAGTCTTTAACTTTAATTTCGTGGAAAAATAGATAGAAGGTATAGTTCGGTAGGGATCTGGATAGATAAGAAATTTTTCGTGGGGAAATAGATCGTTCACCCTAAAAAACAAAAGTTATTCGATAACTGGATTAGTAAAGTTTAGGTTTGTAATAATTTAAAGATGTTTCTCTTTTTATAGCTAGACAACTAGTAGATCTAACACTGGATTAATGGTTTGCATGTGCTCTACGATTATCGGAATTCTATCGATCCAATCAGATCCGTATCAGCCATATATGTAATATATGTATTTTTTTTCCTCGTTTATTATATGTTTTTTTAATCACAAAAACATATGAAAAAATACGAACCCTTTTATTTTGCTTACAAATAAATTTTTGAACTCACATTAGAAAATAATAGAAAGAAAAACAAAAAAACATAGAGGATTGACAAAAGATGCCAAATCCAACAAACCGAAATTCCCATATTATGTCGGAATACTAAAACAATAATAACTCGCAATAAGACAATTTTTCATCAGTTAGTAACAAATGCAGAATATTTGCATATTCTGACATCAATTGGATATTTGGATAGATACAATTCGACAAGCATCATGTCGGGGTTCAGTGACTTCAGCAAGGATGAAGCCACAACTAACTAACTTGTATACATGTGAAGAGCAATTGTGTCAGTTTAGAGATTAAACAGATTTCTTCTTTTTTTTGGGGTATTTAAAACATGGCCCTTATCTCTTATGGAGGTAGCTAGTTTAGTTTTGAGTTTTCGGAATTGTAAAAGCTTGTTTTGTATGTTCTCTTTCAAAAATATTAAAATTGTGGAAAGATGGATACTGTGAAAATATCCCACATCGAAAGTTGGGAGGAACTTTGAATAGTATATAAAAGATTTGGACCAATCCATTCATTACCAATTGGTTTTGAGTTAGAACCCCAATAAACTTAACATGGTATCAGAGTCCGAACACACGCTGCCCAATCCGAACCGAAATTGATCCGATCCATCGAAAGAGGCCCGATCGATCTCTCCCAAAATCGGTCCGACCCTAATTAGGCTGGCCGATCTTACTCGAAATTAATCATATGATGGGATATTGTCGAGATTAATGGCTATACGGGCCATTATCTCGAAGATGCGTGTGAGAATATCCCACATTGGAAGTTGGGAGAGACTTTGAATAGTATATAAGGGACTTTGACCAATCCACTCATTGACAAATGGTTTTGAGTTGGCAGTCCAGAAAACTTAACATATACGTCATAACTGAGAATCTCATCAAATTTTAAACTTGTTTGTAGGCTAATATTAAAAAACAAAATTACGCTAAACAAATATACGTTTTTATAATTTTGTTACAAAAGGACAAATAATCAGAAAAACATATGAGATTTTTCAAATATCACAATTATAGAGAAAGAGTTTACTTCAAAAATTATGGACAAAGTAGTGATATAAGTTATTGATATAGGATGCGCTAAGCTATTGTATAGGTCTAAGTAATGTTCAAAAAATCGCTAGGCGCTAGTCGGGCGGTCGAGCTGGGCCTAGCGCCTAATGAAAAAATCGGAGATTAATCGAAAATTAATCGGAGATTAGTTTTTGACATTTTTAATTGTCTTTTTAACATGTTAATCCATTATAATTTATAGTTTCAATATAATATTGTGCTCGAGATTGGATAAAACACATGAAAACAAATATTAGATCCAATACATTATGATATTCGTTAAAAATATGAACATAAGTTGGACTTATCAAATTTTAGAACCAACTAAATTATTTTAATTTAAAAAAAACTGGGTTAGACGGCTGCCTAGGCGGAAATTAATCGTCTTAGGCGGGATTAATTGGCCTAGGCGAAGATTAATCGGACATCCGATTTATTGAACAGATTACCTATAAATCGTCAAGGTCTGCCACTGTCTAGTGCCCAAACTGCCGATTTTTTGAATAGGGGTCTAACAATGGAGTTTAATTTGTATCTTCGTCATAAACCTTGAAGATGGATGTGTCTTAGCATGTGCAACCGGTTGTTTCGCTCCTGGCATACAAGCATGTTAGCATCACGATCTTTAGAATCAATGTAACATATTTTTGTGAAATAAAAGAAGATTATAACTTAAAGAGTACATCGCGCTCTAGATGTCGAAGGAGAAGAAATTTTGGTTGAAAGTTGAAAAAGAACCAGACTTTCGCACTATAATCGCAGTCAAATAACAAATGCTTAATGCTTATGTTCCTTGAGGTTGTAATGGAGACATGTAGGGACGTTGAGTACCTAACTACGAAGCATGTCTCGAGTGTGTAATATTTTTTTTTTTTTCGATTCAAAAAAAGAGTGTAATATTTTTTTTTCTTTTTAATTCAACACATAAAAACATGTTCTTTTTTTGAATTTTGTTGAATCTAATATAACACAATAACCAATCGGATGAAGAGATTTCCAGTTACAAAATTTTGTTAAATTTTGGTGCTTGTTTTATTAGAGAATATGCATATAACCTTAGAAGACATCATATCAAATTCACGAGATTCTTTTTCTTTTTTGAATAATTCAAAGGACATGTGAAAGTTGTTTGAATCGTCTAATTCACAACATTCAAATCGTTTTTTCTTCTTCGTATATCAACATTTTCTAGTAAATGTGTGAATCGTGTTCCTCATATCCATTTATACATACTAGAATCACAATATCTACGAAAAAGGCATAATGGGAATCTGTAACTGTGCTTTTGCTTTCTATGCAAATTCCAAATTGGTCTTAGATACAAAGGCATCTACCTTGAATGTATATTTTTACTTTTGTCGGCTATTTGGATAAATGTAATTTCGTTTTAAAAGGTAAGAGTTTAATTTATGGTAAGATAGTTATACAAATTGAAAGGAGAATAAAAGTTAGGGTAAAAAAATACTATTAGGATGATAAAGAAAGCTGCTGATCACATTGGGATGCATCTGTAAGATTAAGAGAAGTCAGGGAAATGGGCCCAACTTTGTTTTTTTTTTTGACCGGTCAAACAATTTGATTGTAATCAAAAATTTGATCTTTTTATAGTCAAAGAAAACAGTATAATGGTTTGGATTTTTAGAATAATAACAACTTGAGTGATATTTGGGGGAATTTTGGAAGAATGGGCCACTCAGTGTTCTCTGAAGTGGGGAAGCAGTTTGTGAGAAGAAAAGAATCTTTCACCGTATAAATGAATAATATGATATGATGTTTGTGTATGTGCAAATAATGCGAAGGAATCTCTATGCGTGGATAAGGAGAAAAAAACAATTCCATCATTATGTTTTTTTTGTTTGGTTGATTGTTTTAATTTTATGATTGGTTTGGACACTGGTTTGGTACGTGGATGGATTTTTATCAGTCATAACACATGATCTAAATATCATTTTTACCATTTTTATTAGTTAAAGTAGAAATAATAATAAACATTCTATCTACTTTTTTGGCCATATTATATATTTAGCTATACACACTTCGTGGGATATGCATAGAAAAGTATAAATTTGTAATGATGATAGCAAACTTATAAAAACATATATTATACTATATGGTTATGCGGTTTGTATCAATATGTTGTTTCTGTTTTTTTTTTCATGTTTAATTGTCTTTTCCTCTGAAGTAAAAAAACCAAATCCATAATTTGGGTGTGTATTGAACCAAATATGTAAAAAGATTTGAGTTTTAATGAGATTTTAAAATTTTAGATGAATTATAAAAGTTGTTATGATTTATTATTAAAATTCTCTACAGTCTTATTTAAAATCGTGAGATTTAAATTTTGTATTTTTAACTAAAAAAACTTCACTAAAATAGTTTGAAGTCGCTAAAAATCTACTGATTAAAATATTTTTAATAATAGTGGATTTAAAGGTATATTTGAATACATCCTCTTAGATATTAATGTATAATTTTTCTTGTCAACTTGTATGACTCATTTCATTTCCATTCGATTGGTTCTCCATTTCTTTTTATATTTTACCATCTACTATCAATTTTCACTAAATAGATGGTAGAATTTAAATATCTAAGGCGTATTATGTTTTGAATAGTTTCCTAAATATAACAAACTGAGAATTCTACATATTATAGAGTTTGGAGATAAAGAAAGGGAGCAAGCAATTTTCACATCACGTAAGGAAAAGAAATGTGACAAGAGGTAACAATGGTTAGGGTCCACAAGTTGAGGATGCATGCAAAATCCAAAGGGGTCCAGAGAGATAGGACATTTGAATGGAACAGCCTTAGCCTCTTAGCCCCTTCGTAGACCCATCAGTCGGTGCGGTGTGGGTCCCAAATTACGACAAAGATCGATCCACACTTCGACCTCACACGTGGCATCATCTCATTTCCTTCTACCGACACACGAATATTTTTCGACTTACGAGGAAAGTAACCCAAACCAAAACCATCATTATTATTAATCAAATCAAAATCCGATTTATTATTATTAATTTATTACTATAAAAAAAAGAAAATTCATCAAAATAACCTAATTCATACAAAATATTACTAGACTAACTTCCAGGAAGTAAAGACTTACTCAACTAACCTTACAAAGTTGGTCAATGTTCATTTTATCTTTTATCTTTATGTTGTATTTTATTACAAATTTGTCATTATTTTTTTTTCAAATTTTTTTTATGAAAAAAAAAAAAATCTGAAACTAACCTAAATAAAACACAAAAACCTAGATCTAATTAAAAAAAAAAAAAAATTCAATCTCTCTTTCTCTCTCAATACCAACGATCTCAATACCAACGAGATTCTTCCTCCTCTTTTCTTTTTTTTTTTTTTTTTTTTTTTTTTTNTTACCCAGATCCTTCGTCAATCTCCGCAGTATTTGAGCGCCAAGCTTTTCTCTTCCCAGCTCTCTCTCTCTCTCTCTCTCTCTCTCTCTCTCTCTCTCTCTCTCTCTCTCTCTCTCTCTCTCTCGTTTCTCTCAGCGACAAACCATAAATCGCGCCGCCTTCATCTTCTGAACTTGTACCCACGGCCAAACAGCTGTCGGAGAACATCCGCCTTCATCAACGGCAACAACACGTTTCAATTTCTTAGCTTCTCCAGGTACTTTATTCCCTCTTTCTTCTCCTTCGTTAATTTCATATTTTCCAGATTTTGTTTTCCTCCAAGTTAATGTGTGTATTCATTTTTCCTATGCACTACTAATTGGATATGGATGCTGCATCATGAAGAAAAGGCGTTTGCTGTAAAAAAAATCCGGTCAAATAAACGCATTCCGGTGAGAGCGAATAATTTTCCGGTGAGGAATGTTTTTTTTTTTTTTGGTAGTAGATTTTTGTATCGTTTGGCGGAAGATTTGTGTAGATTTTGTTTTGGTATATTTATTATCATTGGTTTGATGGTAGATTTGTTTACATATGACGGTAGTTTGTATATATATCACGTTAGATTTGTTAATATATCACAATAGTTTTGTTTATATATGACGATATGACGGTAGATTTGTTTATATATGACGGTAGTAATATCGTCGTAATCAAATAATTTTATACTCTATACCCTAAATTACAATACACAATATTTAAATGTATCAACAAAGTATATTTGTGCATTCAAGACTTCTCTTAGTAAACAACAAATTCAATAACGACGATTGAATTTAATTTCTGGAAAACTTCCTTATCTTGCATAATAATGTATAAACTTTGTTCTTATAAGTATATACATAACAAGCATGAAATTTATAATGTTATTGATTTTTTTGAAAACTCAAATTTTTGTATACAATGAGTAAAACTTAATTAAAACAATATAAACGATGAAAAACCAATCTTATAGAACTTATAATCAACCCTATAATCATCGTAAGCCCTAAACCTTATACCCTAAATTTGTATGGATTACGGATTCGATGTAAATTTGATGTAAACTTTACATCGAATTTACAACGAAATACTAAAAAAAAATGATATTCGATATAATTCCGATGTCATTTAAAAAAATGATATTTGAATCCATCGTAAAATCGTCGTAATAAAAAAATTTCAATTTTTTTGTATTTCGTTGTAAATTCGATGTAAATTTTACATCGAATCCGTCGTAAAATCGTCGTTATCAAAAAATTAAATTTGCCGCGTGTGGGAAAATTCATATTGGTTGAATTTTCGGTTAAAATTTTACGACGGATTTACATCGAATTCGTCGTAATTCCGATGTAATTTACAATCGAAATTACGATGACCACACCTCTATATATACGAGCCCATATTTCTTTTTTCGAACTCATTCTCTCACAATTTCTCTCTCTCTCTCTCAAAGCTCCAACATCTCTCTAAAAGGTAATTTTTTTTTGTCAATTAAATTAGACAGGATTATAAATTAGGATTGGAAATTAGTTAGGATTGAAAATTATCGTTTAGGATGATTGGAATGCAAATTTTAGTATTGGAATAGACATCATAATTTGTTAAATTCATTAATTTAATATAAATTTTTTATGTCAGATGCGCCTCAGCGGAAGGAATTGGAGCAGAGAACCACGATGGCTACGGACGCAGAGCTTTTTAGGAACTTCGATATCAACCTAGATAATTAGTATTTCAAATTGTATTTTTATTATTTGTATTTTGAATTTTATTTTATATTTTGAATTTATTTAAAAAATGTATAATTATAATTTTATTAATTATATAACTTATAATTTATAATTTTATTAATTATTAGTTTATAATTATAATTTACTAAT